>CAWTZC010001362.1:0-25649 GCA_963919715.1 Microtus obscurus
GTGGGTGGCCAGGTGCAGGAACCATAGCCCACTGCTCATATTACAACAGTCTCTCTCTTGGTCACCCAGATCATGATGAGGGAAATGGAAGCACTGCCCAGCTGGTCAGATAAAAGTAATATAGATCAACATACCATGATGACGACTAAGAAAAGTCAGTTCTAAGGCAGCCCCTCATCTGTCCAGGATTAAGAAGACTGAGGCCCCATGCTGTCTAAATGTTAGGTCCTAAAGTAAGTGTCACAGGGAACAGAAGGATTCCTTACAATTCACTCTTTACAGGTTCACAAGGAAGCAGAATCAAGGCTGTCACTTTGGAAGATCTGGGCACTGAGTGTGTGAAGACCCATGATGACCTGGAATTTTTTCAAGATCTTGGGCACTTATTGGTGTCTATGAGAGAAGACCACAGGAAAAGACTATGACAGATTTCTGTGGGTTCATTTGACTAAAATTTTAGTCCTGAATTGCAATAAAATACAGGTGGTGAGTTTGAAAGGTGCATTAAGACTTCTTAATGCATGGGAGGGCTGGAATGGAAGAAAGGGAAGGGGAAATGGTATAAAATGTAAAATGCTTACTGAATCTTTGAAGAAATGTATATTCATTGTGATTGAGCAAATTGCAGACTTTTTCAAGAAAAGAAAATATTTTGAGGATTTTGAAAGTACAAACTGTATACAAAAAATAAGACAGCAAAACCTGTAATTTACCATGAAATCTGTTTTATGAGTTTCAACAGAAAGGTGAGTGCCTTTAACACTATAAGCTGTCTTTAGCAGCATCTAAAAGATATAGGAATGGTAATTCATTGAGAGGGACATTTTGTGATTGGAGTGGAGTGTGTTTAAAACAATGAAAACAGTGGAACAACCCATCTAACAAAACATGGATGGAGTGATCTTAAATAGAATAGATATACAATTGCTAGTTGTACTTGTTATTCCATATTAAAGGAAAAATAGTAAAAGTTGATATTAATATAAGTCAAAATTGATAACTTTCAATGGCTCATCAGAGATGACACTTCTGAGATGTTTGCATATTTATAGCTATGTAAGCAAAACACTGGCACTTTAATTCCAACGCCCAGCCTAGAAGAAAACTATAAATAAGGAATCACATAATTAGAATGGTACAAAAATAAGCATAAAATTAGAAAATATTGAAACTTTATTTATTTTTTCATATTTCTTTTTGAGGACAAAAAATGGAACTGTACAGAAAGAAACTAGGAATTCTTGAACCTTTGCAAGTATAAGGATCAGGGACATCAGTCAAGTCCTTCAGTTCCTGTATTGTGTCTATTAGAGCAAAAGTGAGCAAGCTGAAACTACAGCAACCACACATGACAATAATCCCCATATATTGTTAATGAATTTGTCAGCCATTTTTGCTTCGCATAATTTCTATCAATGTGTTACTCCTCTGTCCCACCCACTGCTTAATTAACAGAACTTTTTTGTTGATTAGCTTCAGCCACCAGTCATGACTTCTTTCCCAGTGATGTTGTTTCTCACAACTCTGCCATTGTCATCTATTCTCACCGAGGGAAAGGGAGTTGATAAAATGGATAATTATTTCGATCACAAAACTTTGTGAAATGGTACACTGCTTGGAGAGTACAGGAATCCAGAATGTCTGTTAGGCACCAAATTTCATTGGGATCTTGAATGAATTAAAAGTGCTTCATTGATAAAATAATAAGGATGTACTGCCTATCACTGGCAGGTTAGCACCCACCAGTATCATGGAGGAACTGGACACTTGAAAAGTGAAAAACACTATTAATACATGGTCCTTATCCAACAACAAAGATGCACACCAAGGGGCTTGAGATATTCATCAGTAGGTAAAGCATTAAAAGTTGACTTTAGATATAAAAGCTTTTCTTTAATTGCAATACTCCCACTGTGAAATACTAGGCACAGGTAGAAGAATCCTTGTCTCAAATAAAGTTGAATCTGAGAACCAACTGCCAAAATTATTCTTTACATTCTTTAAACATGTAAAGATTTCTGCAATCTCACGAGATAAGTAGCCCCTCCTTCCTCTATGTCATTCTGACAGTTACTTATTATTTGATGACAATTATTCATTAAAGATAAAGTCAGTAGAGATGCTATAGTTAATATATAATCTTAAAAAAATTGTAAAAATGTCTGCCTTCTACTAATAACTCAACTGATACTGAAAAACAGCTCTCATCAGAAGAATTTTATATACATAAGAAGAATGCTTGAGAGGTAAAAAAAAATACTATTATTTTTTTCCTCTGAAAACTAGTTTTGAGTTTTGAAATAAATAATGACACTATTAGTGTTCACATATGCTTGAAATATTTCATTTGCCTATAGGCCACCACATTGTGGTGAAAAACCATCTTTAGACATTGTTCAGACATTTCATGAATATTGTTTGTTCTATGCCTGCACTTAATCCTCACATACATCTACAAGATAATGTGTCAATTTGAACTATTGTTAATAGTTTATCAGTTGTACTTCCACCATTAACTTGAAAAACCTAAGAAACAGTCCCTTTCCTAGACCAATTTATTCTTCCTAAATCAACCAAGAGAAATTGTGTGTGTGTGTGTGTCTGTGTGTCTGTGTTTGTTAATATCTGAAAGCTGGCTGTGGAGTAGCCCTGGAGAATTTGTTCTAAATCTTTAAAATACTCCTGATAAGAGTATTGAATAAGAAGTCTGTTCTTGCACTGAGTCAAATTCTCTCCAACTACAGATGACAAGAAATCAATGTTCCCTTTGTTATCTTGGATGAGTCGTGAGCTCATCAACACTTCCCATCTTACTGCATCTTACACAAATACAAATGGATAAGTCTTATATAAGCTAATATAAAGATTGTTGTAATAAGTTTGCTTTACCTCAGGTTCTTCCACAGAAACAATCCCTCATACCTGCTGAACACAAAAGAGTAAAAACTGTTTTGGACAAGATTGACTGCCAAGATAAAGAAAATGATATAGAAGCCATGAAGAGGATGTTCTGTGTGTCCCATCAAGATGAAACATCAATTGATGACATGATCAATGCTAACCAAAAACAATTCATACCTGTCTACAGTTTTAACTGCTGTGAGAAAATTGTGCACTAACAAGCATCAAGAGGACCCAGTAAACTCCCATAACATGGCCAATAAGGCTGCAGGCACCAGAGTTGATCAACAACAGGAAAATTTTACTAGTAAAGTCATCTTAGAGTTGGACGACTTTTTGAGAAGAGTGGCAAATGTGTTGGTTTCCCATTAAATTTAATCAGGAGCCTCCTGATATCTAAATTCAGTGCCTCTTATTAGGCTCTTTCAAATACTGAATTATATTTAATTAGCCTCCAAAACACAAGAAGAGTGAAAACTCTAAATAAACACAATAAACTTAGTAAATCTCTTTCTCCTCCTTCTAGCAAAATGCTAAAATGTCCACAGGCAACAAAAAACTGTTCTGTACAAACTATTGAAGAAGCAGGCAGTTAGTACTTAGCATCACTTCAGAACTAATGGCCCAACCTTTCTTTCTTTAAATGTGTATGTTATTTCTTAGCCGGATTGCCAGTAAAATGATCATAGGCCACCCATAGGTTCACAGTAGTCTAATCAAATGTGGCTGGAAATGCTTTAAACTTCAGAACTTGAACCTTTGAGGTTAGAAATTATTAACTCTCTTGGTTTTTCCCTTAATAAATTCTTTTTTGATAATTTCAAAAAAGTATCTGGTAGATTTTGATCACACTCATTCACAGACTCTCTTATTTTCATTCATTATCCATGAACCATAAAATCTCTTCCAGTAACTCACTCTCCTGCTTCATGTCTTTTTGTTTAGTTGTTAGTGACCCCTTGGAATTGACCTGGACTGCACACATGGCCATGACTAAAATGACCCCTGGAGCAAAGTCAATCACCAGCAGCTAAGGCACTGAAGATAGTGACTTCCCCCACCTTCAACAGCTCTTAACAGCCAATGCCTTCCTATAGAGCGCCCAAGTCTTAGAGTTCCTCCCTCAACTATGACTGAATGTTGCCAAGCCGAGACTTGTCCAGGCTTTGCTCAGGCATACCTATGTCTTTTTCTCCATATGGAAAAGAAAAGCAAGTCTAGCTTCGAAGTTCAAAGTCATTCAAGTCTGTAAGTTTCTGGCGAATCTCAGATAAGGGGCTAGTGAAATACTTGTTCTTGAAGACTGGCCTTTGTGAATAGAACAGCCCTCACGATTACAATACAAATGGCTACTCCTGTACCACCAGCCTGGAGACCTGGTAGGTACTGCCCCTAAATCTTCACTGTGCATTCTGAGCACATAAAGAAAAGCTCTGAAACTGTTGGGATCTTCATCAGCAGAATGTCTCCTTGACACGCTTAGAGCAGTCGAAGGCAAATGAAGGATTCATAGTCTAGTACTTCTTTCTATGGGATTTTGATGTGGGAAACTTGCCATTTGACTTGTTTTTATCTTTATCTTGTACCCAATTCTTTTCTTTTTGTCATGGTGTAATTTTTTTTTTTTTTTTTTTTAGTTTTCTTGAGGTTTTTCTACTTGGAAGGTCAGAGTATCAACTACCAAGCTTTATTATAAAGTAGAAGACAGTGGATTCTGATTCAATTGTATATTTACTTGCAGCTTCTAATGCATTTTTTAATTCTCTTTTAAATTTATTTTCTTGTTTATAAGTCCTAACCTAAGCTTGTCCTCAGTGCCCTCTTTCCAGTGCCCTCCTACTTCCCCTCTCCCTGACCCCCCTGCCCCATCTCCTCCTCCCTCCACTGTTTCTGTTCATGTACAGGCAAGTATTTTATTGATATCAGCCACTCAGGGTATAACAAGTTGCAGTGAGACAAGGCACCCCCTCCTCCACCAAGGTTGGATGAGGCAATCCAGTAGGAGGAATGGGTTCTGAAATTATGCAGCAGAATCACAGACAACTCCTGCTCTTACTGCTAGGAGTCCTAAATGAGGACGAAATTACTAAACTGTAACATATATTCAGAGTGCCTAGGTCAGTCACACGTAGATTTCCTGGTTGTTGGGTCAGTTTCTATCACCCCATATGGGCTCAGGCTCGTTGGTTCTGGGTGTTTTGTACCCAGAAACCACAGATCCTACAGTCCTTCTTCCCCTCTTTTAGATTTTCCCAAAATTCAACTAATATTTGGTTGTCTCTGAATCTATTTCTCTCAGTTGCTGAGGGAAGCCTCTCTGATGACAGTTGAGTTAGGGACCAATCTATGGGTATAACAAAATATCATTCAAGAGTTATTTCATTGATTGATTTTTTTCTTCTATTCATGTTAGGTTGTATCCTAGGTCTCTGGGCTGTCCAGCTTCTGGGCCCTGGCCTTCAGTATGGACCTCCTTCTCACGCTAGGAAGCATTTTTCAAATTGTTCTATGTATTTATTCATTTATTTTTATTTAAAAAAGAGTTTTATTTTACATATTAGCCCAGCTTCCCCTCTCTCTCCCCTGTCCTAGCCATCAATTCCTCCACCCCACCCCCCATCCACTCTCAGCGAAGGTAAGGCCTCACTTGGAGGAGTCAACAAAGTCTGGCATATGAAGTTGAAGAAGGGACAAGCCCCCACTTGGTGTATCAAGGCTGAGGAAGGTATTTCACCATAGGGAATGGGCTCCAAAAAAGACAGTTCATGCACCCAGGATAGGAGTGCTGATCCCACTACCAGGGCCCCACAAAGAGATCAAGCCACATAACTGTCAACCACATTCAGAGGGCTTAGTTTGGTCCCATGCAGGATCCCCAGCTGTCATTACAGAGTTCATAAGTTCTCAGTAGCTCAGGTCACCTGTCTCTGTGGTTTTGCCAGTCATGACTTTGACCTCCCCCTTGCTCATATGATTCAGCATTGCTCTCTTCCGTTAAGCTCCGGGAATGGGAATTCAACCCAGTGCTTGCCTCTGAATTACTGCATCTTCTTCCATCAGTTACTGGATGTAGGTTCTATGATGAAAATTAGGTTAGTCACTAATCAGATTATAGGGAAGACCAGGTCAGGCACCCTTTCCACAATTGCTAAGAGTATTAGCTGCATCATCCTTGTGGATTCCTGGGAATTTCCCTAGCACCTGGTTTTTCCTAACCCTATAATGGCTCCCTCTATCAAGATATCTCTTTTGGTTTCTCTTCCTCTCTGTCCCTCCTCCAACTTGGCCATTTTGAAGTCTCAGCTCCCATCCACCTTTCTATCCCTCTTCTTCCCCTTTCCAGTTTACCCAGGGCTTCTTAACTATTTCGCGCTTTCCTGGGGATCTCCATGAGTGCTCTTTTTAGCATCCTTGTTTTTTTCACCTAGCTTCTCTGGAGTTGTGGTTTGTATTCTTTTTTCTTTACATCTAATATCCACTTATGAGAGTACATACCAGTTTGTCTTTCTGGGTCTGGATTACAGAATGTTTTTGTCTAGTTCCATCCATTTGTCTGCAGATTTCAAGATGTCATTGCTTTTTTACCACTGAGTAGTACTTCATTATATAAATGTACCACATTTTCTTTACCCATTCTTCAGTTAAGGGACATATAGGTTGCTTCCAGGTTGGGAAAATGTCTTTGTGGTAAAATTGTGCATCCTTGGGGTATATGCTCAGGAGTGGAATTTCTGGGAATTGAAGTAGATTGATTCCCAGTTTTTCTTGAGAAATTGCCATACTGATTTCCAAAGTGGCTGTGCAAGTTTGCACTATGACCAGCAGAGGAGGAGTGCTCCCCTTAACTTAATGAACATCCTGTCCAACATAAGCTGTCATCAATGTTCGTGATCTTAGCATTCTAATAAGTAAAAGATCATTTCTCAGAGTCATTTTGATTTGCATTTTCCTGATCACTAAGGATGTTGAGTGTAGGCCCATATTTCAGTTTGGCACAAGTGCCATTAGCCCCATCTGAGCTGATCAGGCTCTGCAGACAAACTGTCTTTGTTTAACAATAACCAGGATGTACTGCTCCTAGTTTCTTTTGTTAGAATGTGGATTACCTGAGAAGAGATGTTGGCTAAAGCTGATGACTTAAGAGTTTAGAGGTTTGGTGCAGAGGTTCGGTGCTTCCTCCCTTTGTAAATTGGAGGATGTCTTATAGAGATGCTAATTCATGGTTTACCTGACTGCTAGATGCGGAAGTGACTTGAGCCCAGGCACCTGGTTGCCTAGGAGACAGCCTAAGGTGCCCCCCCCCGCCAATTGATGTGGATATATAAAATGTTTGGAGAATAAAGGGTGATCTGGCATTTTCCATGATGACCATGTAAGCTGTGTCAGTTTTTTTATTCCTCACGACTCCGTTCCAGTCGAGTTAGGAATCTGTGTTGGACGCACACAGGGCTCCGACATATTGGCGCCGATAATGTGGGGCTGACGACTGAACCCAGAGATTAAAGACAATGTGGTGCTGACTACTGAACCCCGAGACGAATGCCGGAAGAAGTACGAAAAAACGTGGTGCTGACCGTTGAACTCCATGAGAAGCCAGGGAAAGGACAAGACGATGGAAGACCATGAATGCTGTCTGCAGAACCCCAAGAGAAACGGGAGAAAAGACGGAGGAGAACGTGAGGCTGATCGGGGCTCCCCAAGAAGCAAGAAGAGGTGACCAGATGTGAGGAACCCATGAGAGAAAAAATCGGTGGATGTGTGAGGTACTGAGCGCACAGAACTAAAGATGTAGAATACAGCTCTTTTTCGTGGCGCCTCCTAGGCGGTTGGCTGTGCAAAGATGAAGCTGAATATCTCCTTCCCAGCCACCAGCTGCCAGAAACTTATCGAAGTGGACGATGAATGCAAGCTTCGTGATGTGGGAGTGTCATATATGAATCTGTTGATTTCATTGGTTAAAATAAAGAAACTGCTTGGCCGGCCCTAATAGGTTAAAATATAGGTGGGAGGAGTAAACAGAATAGTATGCGGACAGGAAGAGGAAGTGAGCTCAGAGAAATGCACGCAGCTCCGCTCAGAGAAGCAGCCTCCTGTCTAGCGGGCAGACAGGATGGCCCAGCTCTCTCTGAGGCACACTCGCCATGAAGCTCCGACTCAAGATGGACGTAGGCTAGAATCTCCCCGGGTAAGCGCACCTTGGGGTGCAACACACTTTATAAGAAATGGGCAAGTCCAGGTGCAAGAGTTAGCCAAGAAGAGACTAGAAATAATGGGCCAGCAGTGTTTAAATGAATACAGTTTGTGTGTTGTTATTTCGGGCATGAGCTAGCCAGGTGGCTGGGGTGTTGGGGACGCAATCCGGACGCTCCAATTTCAACAGATGGCGCCCAACGTGGATTCAGGCAACTGAATCCACAGAAAGCCTAGAAATCTTGGGAAAGAATAGAGTAAAGCATGGTTTCTTGGTAGCAGCGATTTCTTGGGTCTGCTCTGCTTGTAGACGCTCTCATCTAAGAGAGGCTTCCTGACTCAGCTTTAGGCTGACAAAGCCTAAAGCTCTTTTAAGAGGTCCTGCCACGAAACACTTAAACGTTGTTGACGAAAGCTAAACGCATGGTTTTCGGTTTTCAGCCGTAGCAGGAAAAAAGCTGCGCTGTTTAAAAATGCCGGCTTTCTGGGCCATCCTGCCAGGGCAACTCTGACTGTTTGAGGCAGGAGGGCAGACTACAGAGAAAGGACTTGAGTGTTGTCTGTTGTAGCTCGCTGGCTGGCAGGGACCTTGAAACACTGTAGACTTGTGGCACTGAACGCGGCTCTGGCCGGTACCTCAGTCACAAGGTTGGAATGGCAGAAAGTTAAGGAATGAGCTACGTCTAGCCTGCAAAGCCACGCCTTTAGTCCTACTGAGATTTCTTGGTAAATTAAAGACCTGTGGTCAGAAAAACAGAGAGAGATACAGTAAAAAGAGATTCAAGATAAAGAAAATTTTAAATGGTTTAAGTGTGTTAAAAATATATGCAAGCTAAAAGTAAGTTCTTAAGAGTAAAAAAAAAATTGGAAGAAAAAGAGAAGTTGGTTGTGATAGTACACGCCTTTAATCCCAACACTTGGGATGCAGAGGGAGATTCACCTCTGTGACTTCAAAGTGTGGTAGCACACGCCTTCTAATCCCAGTGCCTGGAAGGCAGAGACAAACAGATCTCTGTGAGTTCAAGGTGTAGTAGCATACGCCTTTAATCCCAGTGCCTGGGAGGCAGAGACAGGCAGATCTCTGAGAATTCAAGAACCGCCTGGTCTACAGTGTCCAGGTCTAAGATATACACTTAAAAAGCAAAACGTTAAAAGTAAAAATAAACGAAGTAGAGGTTAAAATAAAGTGCACAAAGATGGAAAATATACAGGGAATCTTGATATTGTATGCTATTATGCTCTGTTTGAATTGTTTGAATGCTGAGGAAGGAGCAAGAGCTGCTAAAAGATATTTGCTTATAAATGCTGCTAAACTAACCCAACATAGATATTGTGAAAATGCCTTGACTTTGGAATTTGGATGTAAGGATATGATACTTTGGAAAGGAGTTTCTTGTTTTGTTTTCACAGAGGATGAGACCCTGTTCATTTCTTCTATTCCGATATGGTATGATGGACCACGCCCTCCTGAAGAGTTGCTGTGAACGCCTTCAGAAAATTGCCTCGCTCAACTGCCAACTAAGATGAAACCAGCACACAGGTTATACCATGAAAGACCTAATTAATAACGCCCCATTCAGCAGGAAGCAGTTTGGAGAGATAACTGCGCCCATGTTCCCAAATATGGTTTATAAGTGTTCTTTTACATTTAGAGGGGGATATGGTATAGGTATGAATAATTTACATTGATATGGATTTTGCTTTAGTGATTTAAATTTAAGGTCAATTTTGTTATATGTATCTGTATTTCTGATCTTGATTAAGGTATTGTGATTGTGTAGTTCATTTAAAAATGTAATGTTATAGGTTGTTAATGGATAATCATCGATAATGGTCAAGTTTGTAGTTATGTTGTTAGATTTTCTAGATATATAGAGATATATTTTAGTTAGATAGGCATTCTTCATATCTTTCAAAGACTCAAAATAGGACATTTAATGTTTTAATAACTTGGGACTTTTCATGACAATGAGACATGTCTGCTCCCTGGCAGCACCAATCTACTTCAAGAGGAAGATGGGTATCGAAGAGGATCCTTATGGAGTTTGATAGCCATTTGGGCACAGAAACTGCTCTTGCCCGGACTATTGCATAAACTGGACACGAGAACCCGCAGAGAGAGGACTACTGAACTTGCCTAAAGGTGAGATGATCTTTCGGGGTCCCTGATTCATGAAGGAGTCTGCGAGACATTCTTCAGGACAAGCAGATAGTGACTGCCTTTGAAATTTCCTGCTTTGTGGAATGTCTGCTGAAAACTATGGGCCTATAGGCCGAAGATGGATGCCCCAACTGTACAGAGGAACTTTGGGTGACTGTACAGGCAGCGAGATGTCTCTGTCATTTCTAGAGTTTGAAAGTTGCTCATTTCTTGTTTGCTGAGGTAATATTGTATCTTTCTGGAGTCTTTGATGGAATTAAGAATAGTTAGTTAGTAGTTATACTTTTCCTTAGTTAGGATAAAGATTATTGTAATTTTTACTTGATAACTGTTTTATGTAATTTTGCTATGTTAAAGTTAAAGCCTTTCCTTTTTGTTTAAACAGAAAAAGGGGAAGTGATGTGGGAGTGTCATATATGAATCTGTTGATTTCATTGGTTAAAATAAAGAAACTGCTTGGCGGCCCTAATAGGTTAAAATATAGGTGGGGGGAGTAAACAGAATAGTATGCGGACAGGAAGAGGAAGTGAGCTCAGAGAAACGCACGCAGCTCCGCTCAGAGAAGCAGCCTCCTGTCTAGCGGGCAGACAGGATGGCCCAGCTCTCTGAGGCACACTCGCCATGAAGCTCCGACTCAAGATGGACGTAGGCTGAATCTCCCCGGGTAAGCACACCTTGGGGTGCAACACACTTTATAAGAAATGGGCTAGTCCAGGTGCAAGAGTTAGCCAAGAAGAGACTAGAAATAATGGGCCCCAACAGTGTTTAAATGAATACAGTTTGTGTGTTGTTATTTCGGGCATGAGCTAGCCAGGTGGCTGGGGTGTTGGGGACGCAATCCGGACGCTCCAATTTCACAGCTTCGGACCTTTTATGAGAAGCGCATGGCCACGGAAGTGGCTGCCGGTGCCCTGGGTGAAGAGTGGAAGAGTTACGTGGTCCGAATCAGTGGCGGCAATGACAAACAGGTTTTCCTATGAAACAAGGTGTCCTGACCCATGGCAGAGTGCGCCTGCTGTTGAGTAAAGGGCATTCTTGTTATAGACCAAGGAGAACCGGAGAGAGGAAGCGCCAAATCTGTCCGAGGATGCATTGTGGATGCCAATCTGAGTGTTCTCAACTTGGTTATTGTAAAAAAAGGAGAGAAGGATATTCCTGGACTGACAAATACTACTGTGCCTCGTCGGTTGGGACCTAAAGAGCTAGCAGAATCTGAAAGCTTTTTAATCTTTCTAAAGAAGATGATGTCCGCCAGTACGTTGTCAGAAAGCCTTTAAACAAAGAAGGTAAGAAGCAGGACCAAGGCACCCAAGATTCAGCGTCTTGTGACTCACGTGTTCTGCAACACAAACGTCGCGTATTGCTCTGAAGAAGCAATGAACAAAGAAAAACAAGGAGGAGGCTGCAGAATATGCTAAAATTTTGGCCAAGAGAATGAAGAAAGCCAAAGAAAAGCGCCAGAACAGATTGCCAGGAGGCGAGGCTGTCCTCGCTGAGAGCTTCTACTTCTAAGTCTGAGTCCAGTCAGAAATAAGTCTGTAAGGGGGTAACAAATAAATCAGACCTTGGAAAAAAAGATGTAGAATACAAAAAGAAATGTAAAAAAAGCAGGACAAATCTAAATTGGGAGTAAAAAATTGTAAATAAGTTAGATATGGGATAAGGAAAAAGTATTGGGTATATATGTTGGTAACTTAAGTCAGAGTGGAGCAGAAACAATAACAGAGATATTGAGAATCTGTGAGCGTGACAGATGCTGAATTGCAACTTTTATTGCTTGCTAAATGAGTAGGGAGAAGAAAGGTGAAGGAAAAATGACTTTTGGCCTAAGAATCACCAAGTTACCGCTGAGATTGAGGGGTGCCACGTGCACACAGTAGCCAGTTAATCTAACCCACCTGCGGGTAAAAGGCAAGCAGGAGCAAAAGTAAGTTTTTAAAAAAAAAATGTGGTAATAGAATAATTAAAAATAAATAAATAAATAATAAAAATACCACCCCCAACAAAAAACGACATCTTGAATTTTGCAGAAAAATGGGTGGAGCTAGAAAGCATCATTTTGAGTGAGGTAAACTCAAATCCAGAAAGACAATTATCACATGTACTCACTCAAAGTGGTTTTAAAATATACAGCAAGGAAAACCAGCCCACAAATCACAAACCCAGAGAACCTAGACAAAAAAGAGGACAAGTAAGACAGACATACATAGATGTATGTCTAATATATCTAATCTACATGGGTAGTAGAAAAAGACAAGATCTTCTGAGTAAATTGGGAGCATGGGGACCTTAAGAGAGGGTTGAAGGGAGAGGAAAGGAGGAAAGCAGAGAAAAATGTAGAGCTCAGTAAAAATCAATAAAAAACAGATTCATAGAGCAGACGGCTGAACCCCGGCGCGCAGCAGACGCGGCGGAACCCCGGCGCGCAGCAGACGCGGTGGAGACCTGCAGACACCAGCGAGCAGAGGAGGACCACGGGGCGGCAAACGGTGAGCCTAGTCGTATCCCTGAAGAACACCCTGTATAGGGAGAGTGTTCTTGCCCCGGGGCTGGACACAGGAAATGGAGCAGGGGCACTCCCAGATCACCTTGACACCCCCCAGTTAGCCTGTGAGGGCTGCTACCCTCTGCTGGGGCTGCTCCTCCTCGCTGAGACCTCTCTCTCCCTGGAATATCCCAGATTGCGCCCAGGGTCCTCCTTCAGCTCCCCCACCCCTTCCGCTGGGAGCGCAGGACCACCAAATTTAACCCCTGCTTGGGCGCTGGATAGGGAGCTCAGAGCAGAGGGCACCGCGTGTTCCTCTGTTTTGGTGGCTGGCCTGCAGAGGGGTAGGCCTTTTCTTGGCGAGGTCCCTGGCAAACCAGGAGCCTGGTCCTGGTCCGGAAGACCCTTCTGAGTAGTGAAAGAGAGATCTTGGCCAGTGGCAGGACTCAAGAAACGGGGAGAAGGCATTTTGTAAGCAGGGCCCCTGGCCAGCGGGAAAACCCATTCCTGCATTAAAAGACACATTAGACAGCATAGATAGGACGAGATGGGCAGGCGCCAAGGCAAGAATTAACCCAACAATCTGAAAAGCGACATGAAAACACCAGAACCCAATGATCTCACAACAGAAGGACTTGAACACCCTAACACAGAAGAAGTGGAAAAAAATGACTTTATGAAAGCAATAGAGTCCCTTAAACAACATGTAAAAAACACCTTTATAGAAATAGAGGAGAAGTATGACAAAAAGTTTGAAGAAGTGAGTAAAAAGGTTGAAGAAATGAGTAAATACGTACATGAGACCCTGAGGAAAACAGTTCAAGAATTGAAAACTGAAATGGAAGCAAGGAAGAAAACACAGACTGAGGACCAGCTGGATATGGAAAATCTAAGTCAACGAGCAGAGTCTACAGAAACAAGCATAATCAATAGAATACAAGAGATAGGAGAAAGAATCTCCGAGATTCTGAGGTCAACATAAGAAAATAAATGCACTGATCAAAAAAATCAGCAAAGCCAACAAATACTCATCACAAAACACTCAGGAAATATGGGACACAATAAAAAGACCTAACATAAGAATAATAGGGATAGAAGAAGGAGAAGAATCACAGCTCAAAGGCCCAGAAAATATTTTTAACAAAATTATGGAAGAAAACTTTCCCAACATAAAGAAAGATATTCCTTTGAATATCCAAGAAGCATACAAGAACACCAAACAGACTGGATCAAAGAAAAACATCCCCTGCCATATAATAATCAAAACACAAAATATACAGGTTAAAGAAAGAATATTAAGAGCTGCAAAGGAAAAGGGGCAAAGTAACTTATAAAGGTAAACTAATCAGACTTAGCACCCTGACTTCTCTAGAGAAACTATGAAAGCCAGAAGGTCCTGGATAGAGGTTCTGCAAAAACTAAGGGATCTGGATGCAAACCCAAACTACTATACCCAGCCAAGCTATTATTCACTATCAATGGAGAAAACAAGACTTTCCAAGATAAGAACAAATTTAAACAGTATGTGCCACAAACCCAGCCCTACAGAAAAGTAATAGAAGGAAAAATCACAACCTAAGGAATCTAGCATTGCCAACACTGCCTACAATAACTCAGGGGCGTCTAGCGAACCTTCACCTGCACACCTCAAAGAAGGGAGACACACAAACGCTACTACCAAAACCAATAATAATAACCGGAGTAAACAACCACTGGTCTTAGTATCACTTAATATTAATGGCCTCAATTCACCCATAAAAAAGGCAACAGGCTAAGGGATTGGATGCGAAAACAGGACCCAACATTCTGCTGTTTGCGAAACACATCTCAAGCACAAAGACAGGCATCTACTCAGAGTAAAGGGTTGGGAAAAGGTGTTTCGAAGGAAGATGGTCCTAAGAAAAATTAGTGTGGCCATACTAATTTCTAACAAAACTGACTTCAAACTAAAGTCAATCAGAAGAGATCGAGATGGACACTTTATACTCATAAACAGGAACAATTAATGGGATGAAGTCTCAATTCTGAATATCTATGCCCCTAACATAAAAGCACCCACCTATGTAAAAGAAATATTACTAGAACTCAGGCAGACATCAAACCAGCACACACTAGTAATAGGAGACTTCAATACACCTCTCTCTCCATTGGATAGGTCAATCAGACAGAAACCTAATAGAGAATTAGAGAGAATTATTGGAGGTAATGAAGCAAATGGACTTAACAGACATCTATAGAACATTCCACCCAAAAAGGAAAGAATATACCTTCTTCTCTGCAGCTCTGGAACCTTCCTCAAAAATTGACCACATACTCGGGAAACAAAGGAAACCTCCACAGATACAAAAAAATATCAGTGTCCACCTGTGTCTTATCAGATCACCACAGACTGAAGCTAGAAGGCAATAACAATGCTACCCCCAGGAAAGCCGACAAACTCATGGAAACTGAACAGTCAACTACTGAACCACACATGGGTCAAGGAAGAAATTAAGAAAGAAATTAAAGTCTTCCTTGAATTTAATGAAAATAAAGAGACAAAACATCTCGAAACCTATGGGACAAGCGTTAAAAGCAGTGCTAAGAGGAAAGTTCATAGCACTAAGTGCCCACTTAAAGAAAACAGAGAAAGCATACATTGAGGACTTAACAGCACAACTGAAAGCTCTAGAAAAGAAAGAAGCAGATGCACCCAAGAGGAGTGAAGACTGGAAATAATCAAACTGAGGGCAGAAATCAACAAAATAGAAACACAGAAAACAGTCCAAAGAATCAATGAAACAAAAAGTTGGTTCTTTGAGAAAATCATACAAGATTCGACAAACCCCTATCCAAACTAATTAAACAACAGAGAGAGCACACGCAAATAAATGAGATTCAGCAATGAAAAGGGGGACATAACCACAGACACAGTGGAAATTCAGAGAATCATTAGATCTTACTACAAAAGCCTGTATGCCACAAAACTGGAAAATGCAAAAAGAAATGGATAGTTTTTTAGAAAGAGTACCACATACCAAAGCTAAACCAAGACCAGGTGAACGATCTAAATAGACCTGTTAGTCGCGAAGAACTAGAAACTGTTATCAAAAATCTCCCTACCAAAAAAAAGCCCAGGACCAGATGGTTTCAATGCAGAATTCTACCAGAACTTCCAAGAAGAGCTAGCACCTATACTCCTTAATGTATTTCACAATATAGAAGCAGAAGAGTCATTGCCAAATTCCTTTTAAAGCCACAGTTACCCTGATACCAAAACCACAAAGACCCAACCAAGAAAGAGAATTATAGGCCTATTTCACTCATGAATATCGACGAAAAAAAATTCTCAATACAATACTAATAAACCGAATCCAAGAACACATTAGGAAAATTATCAAGTAGGCTTCATCCCAGAGATGCAGGGGCTGGTTCAACATACGTGAATCTATCAATGTAATCCACCATATAAATAAACAGAAAGAAAAAAACCATATGATCATTTCATTAGATGCTGAAAAAAGCATTCGATAAAATTCAACACCCCTTTATGATAAAGGTCTTCGGAGAGATTGGGACGACAAGGGTCTTACCTAAATATAATAAAAGCTGTTTGCAGCAAGCCGACAGCTAACATTAAATTGAACGGAGAAAAACTCAAAGCCATCCCACTAAAATCAGGAACAAGACAAGGATGTCCACTCTCTCCATACCTCTTCAATATAGTGCTTGAAGTTCTAGCAATTGCAAATTAGACAACATAAGAGGATCAAGGGATTCGTATTGGAAAGTGAAGAAGTTAAGCTTTCGTTATTTGCAGATGATATGATAGTATACATAATCGACCCCAAAACTCTATCCAAGAACTCCTACATCTGATAAACGCCTTTAGTAGGTGGCAGGATACAAGATCAACTCCAAAAAGTCAGTGGCCTTCCTATACACTAAGGATAAGGAAGCAGAGGGAAATCAGAGAAGCATCACCTTTCATCGATAGCCACAAATAGCATAAAATATCTAGGGGTAACCCTAACCAAGGAAGTGAAAGATCTATTTGACAAGAACTTTAAGTCTTTGAAGAAAGAAATTGAAGATCACACCAGAAAATGGAAGGATCTCCTTGCTCTTGGATTGGAAGGATCAACATAGTAAAAATGGCAATCCTACCAAAAGCAATCTACAGATTCAATGCAATCCCCATCAAAATACCATCAAAATTCTTCAGAGAGAGAGAGAGAGAGAGACTCAAAATGCACATGTTTATATGATCTTTGTCAGTTCACTATAATCACCGTTCAATCTTTGTTTAAGACAAGGTGTCTCTACGTAGCCCTGGCTACCCAGGAATTCATAATTTGGCCAGGCTGACCTTGAACTCACAAAACTCACCTACTCTGGCTCCTGAATGCTGGAATTAAAGACATGGTACCGCCATGCCTAGCCCTTTTTAAATGTGTGTGTGTGTGCGTGTGTGTGTGTGTGTGTGTGTGTGTTTCTAGACAGGGTTTCTCTCGTCTTAGAACTTACTCTATAGACCAGGCTGCCTCAGATTCAGAGATCCACCTGCTTCTGCCTCCTAAGTGCTGGATTAAAGGTGAGGCGCCATCACCACTCAACCAGCATTCTTCAAATTTTTAGAAGTTTATTTTTAAGGTAAAATTTTTAATTTTCTCTGAGTTGCCCAAACTAGTATTGGACTCATTATGGAGGGCAGCCAAGCCTCAACTGCCGCCAAGGTTGGCCTTAAATTCATGGCAATCCTCCTGCCTCAGCCTCCCCCTAAATGCGGGGATTACAGCCGTGAGCCAGTATACCCAGGTCTATCCTCATTTCTTTCTGATCTGGTGAAAGTGGGAAGTACTCTACAACAAGTGGGCCCAGGAGACCACTTCCTACGTATAACCTCAGGCAGCACAGACAGTAAGGGCCTCATTGAATAAATGGGACCTACTGAGACTGAGAAGCTTCTGTAAAGCAAAGGACACTGTCGCTAAGACAGAAAGGCAAACCCACTGACTGGGAGAAGATCTTCACCAACCCTGCAACTGACAAAGGGTCTGATCTCCAAAATATATAAAGAACTCAAGAAACTAGACCGAAAAGGCTAATCAACCCATTTATAAAATGGGACACTGAGCTGAACAGAGATCTCTCAACAGAAGAAGTTCAAATGGCCAAAAGACACCTAAGGTCATGCTCAACTTCCTTAGCGATCAGGAAATGCAAATCAAGACAACTTTAAGATACCATCTTACACCTGTCAGAATGGCGAAAATAAAAAACACCAATGATAGCCTTTGCTGGAGAGGGTGGAGAAAGGGGTACACTCATCCATTGCTGGTGGGAATGCAAACTTGTGCAACCACTTTGGAAAGCAGTGTGGAGGTTTCTCAGGAGTTCGGGAACAACCTACCCCTGGATCCAGCAATACCACTCTTAGGGAATATACCCAAGAGAGGCCTTATCATACAACAAAAGTATATGCTCTACTATGTTCATAGCAGCACTGTTTGTAATAGCCAGAACATGGAAACAACGTAGATGCCCTTCAATTGAAGAATGGATGAAGAAAGTATGGAATATGTACATACTAAGTACTACTCAGCAATAAAAAACAAGGACTTCTTGAAGTTTTGCAGGCAAATGGATGGAAATAGAGAACACTATCCCTGAGTGAGGTAAGCCAGACCCAAAAAAGAACATGGGATGTACTCACTCATATTTGGTTTCTAGACATAAACTAAGGACATTGAGCCTCTAATACGTGATCTTAGAGAAGCTAAATAAGAAGAGAACCAAACGAAAAACATATAGGCATCCTCCTGATGCTAACCTTCATCAGGCGTGGGAGGAGACCAGAGACAGAGACCCACACTGGAGCACCGGACAGTAATCTCAAGGTCCAAATCAGGAGAAGAAGAAAGAGAGCCACGAGGAAGGAACTCAGACCGCGGGGTTGCTACCACCCACACTGAGACAATGGGGATTTTCTACCGGGGAACTCACCAAGGCCAGCTGACCTGGGTTTGAAAAAGCCGGTAAACGTCTTGGGAAAAAAACATAAAAATGAGGACTACTGGATCTCAAGAACAATGGCAGTGGGTTTTTGATCCACTGCAACGTATTGGCTTTGTGGGAGCCTAGGCAGTTTGGATGCTCACATTACTAGACCTGGATGGAGGTGGGTGGTCCAGACTTCCCACAGGCAGGGAACCCTGATAGCTCTTTGGGCTGAAGAGGAGGGGGACTTGACTGGGGGAGGGGGGGGAAATGGGAGGCTTGCGGTGGGAAAAGACAGAAATCTTAAATGAATAAATTAATTAATTAAAAAAAAAAGATTCAGTTTTTAAGCTCTTTCACTAAGGCTATCCACCCAGAGCGGAAGTGCCTGCCTTCCAGGCAGGTCTCGGTTCCCAGTAAGGGAGCTTGGGCACCTACAGCTAGGTGCTCCAGGATCTCCAGTGTTCTCCTGCACCCCCCGTGCTGCCTCCTACCTCCTTCCTATTGTCCCCTGGATCTGTGAGGCTACCAGGCGGCCCTGGTTTAGGTGCTGAGGAATTCCATCTGGACGGGTGAGTGTCTACTATCCAGCGCGCGGTGTGCCTCAGAAGCTAGCACAAACCCCCTCCCCAGCTCCTTCTGCAGGGCTTGCCTTTCTTAGGCACGACCCAATCCCCCCGCACCCCACCCCCAACCCTGTTCTGTGGTTTGCTAAGACCAGTGCTCAGACCGGTTTTAAGCTCTTTCACTAAGGCTATCCACCCAGAGCGGGGAGTGCCTGCCTTTCGGGCAGGTCTCAAGGTCCCCTGTAAGGGAGCTTGGGCACCTACAGCTGGGTGCTCCGGGGTTTGCCATCTGAGTTGTGCTGGGGTGTTCCATCTGGACGGGTTGTGGTTCCTGTTTCTACACTGAAGAAATACACCCAGAGAGTCAGTCCACAGCAAAAGACTGGACCAAGACACGAGCCTCTCCTAGACTCCATTTGAAGCAAGAGATGGGAGGGCGCCAATACAAGAATTCCTCCAACAACCTGAAAGACAACATGACATCACCAGAACCAGGGATCCCGAAATAAGAAGAATTGTACACCCTACTCCAGAGAATTAGAAGAAATCGACCCAAAAATGATTATATGAAAATAATACGAGGACCTTAAACAGGAGGTGAAAAAACTACCATAAACAATTAAGATGACAAACAAAAAGTAGAGGAAATGACAATAAATCGCTCAAAGATACCCAAGAAAACCAAGAGAAGCAAAGAAAAAGCAATCAAACAGATAAGGGGAAGCGGTTCAAGACTTGAAGAATGAAATTCAAAACCGAGGAGGATAGATGGAAAACCTGCTAAACAAACAGAACACAGAGACAAGTCTACCAACAGATTACAAGAGATAGAAGAAAGAATGTCAGACACTGAAGATACCATAGAGAAAATAAACACACTGATCAAAGAAAACAGCAAAACCAACAGAATTCTCATCACAAAACATTCAGGAAATATGGGACACAATAAAAAGACCAAACCTAAGAATAATTGGGATAGAAGAAGGAGGGGAAGTACAGCTCAATGGTCCAGAAAATATATTTAATAAAATTATAGAAGAAAACTTTCCCAACCTAAAGAAAGATATTCCTTTGAAGGTTCAAAAGCATACCGAACACCTAATAGACTGGACCAAAAAAAAAACATCTCCTCGCATCATATAATAATCAAAACACAAAACATACAGAATAAAGAAAGAATATTCTGAAAGCTACAAAGGAAAAAGGTCAAGTTACTTATAAAGGTAATACCTATCAGACTTACACCTACTACTCTATGGAAACCATGAAAGCCAGAAGGTCCTGGATAGATGTACTGCAGAAGCTAAGAGACATGGATTGCAAGCCCAGACTACTATACCCAGCCAAGCTATCGATTTCACTATAAATGGAGAAAACAAAATTTTCCAGGATAAAAACAAATTTAAACAATACGTAGCCACAAATCCAGCCTTACAGAAGGTATTAGAAGGAAAATCACAAATCAAGGAGTCCAACAACTGACCACAATAACTCAAACATCTAAAAACCCTTCACCAGTGCAACTCAAAAAGGCAAACACACAAACTCTATGACTAAAAAAACTGCACTGGAGTTAACAACCACTGGTCATTCTTGTCCCTTAATGTCAATGGACTCAACTCTCCTATAACAACGGCACAGGCTAAGGTGATTGGATCGCAAGCAGAATCCAACATCTTCTGCTGTTTACAAAAACACACCTCAGCCACAAAGACAGGCACCTAATTAGAGTAAAAGGGATGGGAAAAGGTTTATCAACAAATGGACCTAAGAAACAAGCAGGTGATGGCCATACTAATTTCTAACAAAGTTGACTTCAAACTGAAATCAATCAGAAGAGATGGAAAGGGACATTTTATACTCATAACAGGAACAGTTCATCAGGATGAAGTCTCAATCCTGAATATCTATGCCCCCTAATATAAAAGCACCCACATACGTAAAAAAACATTACTAAAACTCAAGGCTGCCATCAAACCGCACACGCACTGATAGTAGGAGATTTCAACACTCCTCTTTCACCAATGGACAGGTCAATCAGACAGAAACCTAACAGAGAAATTAGAGAGTTAATGGAGGTAATGAATCAGGTGGGCTTAATTGACATCTATAGAATATTCCACCCAAATAGGAAAGAATATACCTTCTTCTCTGCAGCTCATGGGACCTTCTCGAAAATTGACCACATCCTCGATACCACAGCAAACTTCCACAGTTACAAAAAAAATCCATAACCACCTGTGTCCTATCAGATCACCATGGACTAAAGTTAGAATTCAATACCAATACTACCCCCAGAAAGCCTATAAACTCATGGAAGCTGAACGTCAACTACTGACCCACACCTGGATCAAAAGAAGAAATAAAGAAAGAAATTAAAGTCTTCCTTGAATTCAATGAAAATAAAGAAACAACATACTCAAACTTATAGGACACTTTGAAAGCAGTCCTAAGGGGAAAGTTTTCTTCATACCTTGTGCCCTGGAAAACAGAGAAAGCACACATTGGAGACTTAGCAGCAGCTTCCACCTGAAAGCTCTAGAAAAAAAAGAAGCAGACTCACCTAGGAGGAGTAGAAGACTCGGAAATAGTTCCAAATTGAGGGCGGAAATCAACAAAATAGAAACACAGAAAACAATCCAAAGAATCAATGAAACAAAAAGCTGGTTCCCTGGAAAAAATCAACAAAATTGATAAACACCTATCCAAACTAATCAAACGGCTTAGAGAGAGAATTTGCAAATTAATAAGATCAGAAATGAAAAGGGGGACATAACCACAGACATAGAGGAAATTAAGAGAATCATTAGACCTTACCACAAAAGCCTGTTGCCACAAAACTGGAAAATGTAAAAAGAAATGGACACTTTTTTAGATAAATACCATATACAATTAAATCAGACCAGGTGAACAACCCAAATAGACCACAGTTGCGAAGAATTAGAAGCTGTTATAAAAAACCTCCCTACCAAAAAAAGCCCAGGACCAGACGGTTTCAATGCAGAATTCTACCAGAATTTCCACGAAGACCCAATACCTATACTCCTTAAGGTATTTCACAATATAGAAACAGAAGAGTCATTGCCAAATTCCTTTTATGAAGCTACAGTCACTCTGATACCAAAACCACAAAAGACTCAACCAAGAAAGAGAATTACAGGCCAATCTCACTCATGAACATCATTAAAAAATCCTCAACAAAATACTGGCAATCCGTATCCAAGAACACATTAGAAAAATTATCCATTTTGATCAAGTAGGCTTCATCCCAGAGATGCAAGGCTGGTTCAACATCCGAAAATCTATCAATGTAATCCATCATATAAATAAACTGAAAAAAAAAAACCATATGATCATTTCATTAGATGCTGAAAAAGCTCTGACAAAATTCAACATCCCTTTATGATAAAAGTCTTGGAGAGATTAGGGATACAGGGTCATAAACTCTAAATATAATAAAAGCTATTTACAGCAAACCGGCAGCTAATATCAAACTAAACGGAGAGAAACTCAAAGCCATCCCACTTACAATCAGGAACAAACAACAAGGCTGTCCACTCTCTCTAATGCCTCTTCAACTATCAGTGCTTGAAGTTTTAGCTTAATAGCAATAAGACAACACAATGGGGATCAAGGGGATTCGAGTTGGAAAGGAAGAAGTTAAACTTTTGTTATTTTGCAGATGATATATAGTCTGTGCCTAAGCAACCTTCCAAAACTCCACTAAAACTCTTCCACAGCTGATAAACACTTTAGTAATGCGGCTGGATACAAGATCCAACTCCAAAAAATTCAAGTCGCCCTCCTATACAAAAGATATGCTCCCGATCAGAAGGGAAATCAGAGAAGCATCATCCTTTCCACGATAGCCACAAACAGCATAAAATATCTCGGGGTAACATAACCAAAGAAGTGAAAGATCTATTTGACAAGAACATTAAGGCATTGAAGAAGAAATTGAAGAGAATACCCAGAAAATGGAAGGATCTCCCTTGCTCGTGGATTGGGAGGATCAACATCGTAAAAATGGCAATCCTACCAAAGCAATTCATAATTCAATGCAATCCCCATCATGAATCCCATTAAAATTCTTCACTGATCTTGAAAGGACAATAATCGACTTTATAAGGAATAACAAAAAACCCAGGATAACCAAAACAATCTTATACAATAAAGAACTTACTGAGACATTACCATCCCTGACTTTAAACTCTATTACAGAGCTACAGTATTGAAAACATGGGGTGGTGTTGGAATAAAAATGAGAAGTCGACCAATGGAATCGGCTATAGAAGACCCCGGATTTTACCCCACAAACCTATGAACACCTCATTTTCCTCGAGTAAAGGTGCTAAAAGTATACTATGGAAGAAAGAAAGCATCTTCGACAAATGGTGCTGGCACAGCTGTGGATGTCAACCTGTAGAAGAATGAAAAATAGACCCATATCTATCACCATGCACCAAAACTCAAGTCCAAATGGATCTAGAACCTCAATATCAATCTGAACACACTGAGCCTGATAGTAGAGAAAGTGGGAGGTGCCCTGGAACAGATGGGCACGGCTGATCGCTTCCTAGGTTTAGCCCCAGCTTAGAACAGTCATTAAAGGCAACATTGAATAAATGGGACCTACTGAAACTGAGAAGCTTCTGTAAAGCAAAAGACACTGTCACTAAGACAAAAAGGAACCCACTGACTGGGAGAAGATCTTCACCAACCCACCCAACAACAAGGTCCCGATCTCCAAAATATATCAAAGAACTCAAGAAACTAGACTTTAAAATGCTAATTAACCCAATTAAAAAAGTGGGGACTGATCTCAAGAGAGAATTCTCTAGCAGAAGAAGTTCAAATGGCCAAAAAGCACTTAGGGTCATGCATATCAGCCTCTTTAGCGATCAGGGAAATGCAAATCAAAACAACATTGAGATATCACCTTACACCTGTGCCAGAATGGCTTAAAATCAAAAGCTACCAATGATAGCCTTTGTAGAGAAAGGGGTACCCTCATCCATTGCTGGTGGGAGTGCAGACTTGTGCAGATTTGGAGAGCAGTGTGGCGGTTTCTCAGAAAATTGGGATCAACATACCCATGGACCCAGCAATGCCCACTCTTGGGAATATACCCCCGAGATGCCCGATCATATGACAAGGACATTTGTTCAACTATGTTCATAGCTAGCCTTGTTTGTATTAGGCAGAACCTGGAAACAACCTAGATGCCCTTCAATTGAAGAATGGATGAAGAACAGTATGGAATATATATACATTAGAATACTACTCAGCTGGGTAAAAAGCAATGACTTCGCGAATTTTGCATGCAAATGGATGGAAATAGAAAACACTATCCTGAGCGAGGTAACCCAGACCCAAAAGGATGAACACTAGGATGTACTCACTCATAGGGGGTTTCTAGAGCATAAATAAAGGTCAGTGAGTCTATAATTTGATACCCTAAAGAAACTAAATAAAAAGGTGAACCCAAAGAAATGCATATAGCTTCTTCCATCCTCCTGGTTATGGGAAGTAAACCAGATTGCCGGGCAAAAAATTTGGGATCTTGGGGGTGATGGTAGGAGGGGGGAAGGGAGAAGGGGAGAGAAATGTAAAGAGGAGGTGGGGGAAGGGGAGGGATGACTGGGATAAAAGGAAGGTTGGTTGGAGAGCAGAGAAGCACACATCTTAATTAAAAGGAGCCATCTTAGGGTTGGCAAGAGACTTGGATCGTAGAGGGGCTCCCAGGTGCCCTGGCGGCGTCCCCAGTTGGTTCCTGGGGCAGTGTGGATGGGAACCTGAAATGAGCTCTATCCCATAGCCATACTGATGAATATCTTGCATATCACCATAGAAACTTCATCTGGCGATGGATGGAAATAGGGAACGAGAACACTAGAGCACTGGACTGGGCTCCCAAAGTCCCAATGAGGAGCAGAAGGAGGGAGAATATGAGCAAAGAAGTCAGGACCACAAGGAGAATAACAGCGCCCACCCGTGGAGACAGTGGGGCTGATTCTTTAGGAGCTCACCAATGGCCAGCTGGACTCTGACTGAAAAAGCATGGGATAAAAGCGGACTCTCTTAATTTGGCGGACAATAACGGGCTGCTGAGAAGCCGAGGACCATAGCACCGGGTTTTGATCCTGCTTCATGCTCTGGCTTTGTGGGAGCCTACCCGGTTTGGATGTTCCACCTTCCTAGACCAGGACTGAGGGGGAGGACTTTGGACTTTTCCACAGGGGCAGGGAACCCTGACTGCTCTTCAGGCTGGAGAGGGAGGGGGAGAAGTGGGGAAAGGGGAGGAGGAGAGGGAGGAGTGGGAGGGAAATGGGAGGCCGGGAGGAGGCAGAAAGTTTTTTTTTTCCAA
>CAWTZC010001363.1:0-38898 GCA_963919715.1 Microtus obscurus
CTTTTTCTGTCAGCTTTGTGTTTTTTTTTATTTTTTTATTTTTTTTGCCGTTTTGTACTGTAATAAGGCATGGCTAATTACAGAGCATTAGAACCATACTCTGACTCACATCAAGGAGCAGCAGTCATACATTTATGATTTATTAAGAATAGTTTCAAAAATATTTACAATGATAAACAAGGAAATTGAGTTTTTAGAAATGCCAGTATGAGTATCCAACTTTCTTTCCCACTTCCTTTCCTCTTTTTTATTGTCTTTTTTTGCAACACACACACACACACACACACACAAACACACACACACTTAAAGCTCATATCATCTTTTCTGCCTTTGCTAACCCATGTGTATCCTTTACTTTTTTGTTCCTGTGATGAAACACTGACCAAAACCAACCTCGGAAGGGTTTATTTCAGCTTACAGCTGCAATCTAGCATTAAGGGCAGTCAAGATGAGAACTCAAGGCAGGAACACGGAGGAAGGAACTGAGGTAGAGAGCATGGAGGAAAGCGGCTTACTGGCTTGCTCCCCCTGGCTTACTCGTTTTGCTTACTTATGCAGCTCAGGACCACCTGCCCAGAGATAGCACTGCTCCACAGTGGGTTGGTCCCTTCCATATCAATAATCAAGCAGGAAAATGCTCCACAAGCTTGCCCAATGATCAATCTGAGGGGGGGGCATTTTCTCAATTGTGGTTCTCTCCTCTCGGATGACTCTAGTTCATGTTAAGTTGACAAAAACCAAACACAAAATCAAACAACCACCATACCATAGAAGGACAGACTGCGCATTTCTCTGGATTATGTGGTCCATGTAATTTGTAAAGCCTACAGCATCCCAACTCATGGACTGGCTCCAGTTAAGGAAATCCCTCTGGTCAACCTATCTGTCAGGATTCAGGCATTATGCTTGCCTTCCCCATCACCTGTCAGGACGCACTCAGTACCTCACTATGTAGTCTGTGCGCATGTGTCACATCCCCTTTAAGAGACAAGCTCCGCCCATTCCGTGTGTACACATGTGCAGTTTCTCTGTCTCTCTCTGTCTCTGTTTCTCCTCTTCTGCTGATCCCATCTTCCCCCCTTCCTGAGGCATACATTCTTCTCTTAGTCCATTTCTTGATCATCCTAACTTCTAAGAGTTCTGGAGTTAATGGTCTTGGACTCTTGGACCAGTAGATTCTTTTTTTTTTTAATTGGGAAAAAAAAAAGCAATTTCTACCTCCTCCCCGCCTCCCATTTCCCTCCCACTCGTCTCTCTCCCTCCTCCCCTCCCCCTCCTCCCCCTCCCTCTCCAGCCTGAAGAGCAGTCAGGGTTCCCTGCCCTGTGGAAAGTCCAAAGTCTCCCCCTCAATCCTGGTCTAGGAAGGTGAACATCCAAACTGGGTAGGCTCCCACAAAGCCAGAGCATGAAGTAGGATCAAAACCCGGTGCCATCGTCCTCGGCTTCTCAGCAGCCCTCATTGTCCGCCAAATTCAGAGAGTCCGGTTTTATCCCATGCTATTTCAGTCAGAGTCCAGCTGGCCTTGGTGAGCTCCCAAAGAATCAGCCCCACTGTCTCCACGGGTGGCGCACCCCTTGTGGTCCTGACTTCTTTGCTCATATTCTCCCTCCTTCTGCTCCTCATTGGGACTTTGGGAGCTCAGTCCAGTGCTCCAGTGTCGGGTCTCTGTCTCTATCTCCATCCATCGCCAGATGAAGTTTCTTTATTTATCTCTAGAAACCAATTATGAGTGAGTACATCCCATGTTCATCCTTTTGGGTCTGGGTTACCTCGCTCAGAATAGTGTTTTCTATTTCCATCCATTTGCATGCAAAATTCGCGAAGTCATTGATTTTACGGCTGAGTAGTATTCTAATGTATATATATTCCATACTTTCTTCATCCATTCTTCCATTGAAGGGCATCTAGGTTGTTTCCAGGTTCTGGCTATTACAAATAATGCTGCTATGAACATAGTTGAACAAATGTCCTTGTCATATGATCGGGCATCTCGTGGGTATATTCCCAAGAGTGGCATTGCTGGGTCCATGGGTATGTTGATCCCAATTTTCCTGAGAAACCGCCACACTGCTTTCCAAAGTGGTTGCACAAGTCTGCACTCCCACCAGCAATGGATGAGGGTACCCCTTTCTCCACAGCCTCTCCAGCAAAGGTTATCATTGGTGTTTTTGATTTTAGCCATTCTGACAGGTGTAAGGTGATATCTCAATGTTGTTTTGATTTGCATTTCCCTGATCGCTAAGGAGGCTGGAGCATGACCTTAAGTGCCTTTTGGCCATTTGAACTTCTTCTATTGAGAATTTCTCTTGAGATCAGTGCCCCATTTTTTAATTGGGTTAATTAGCATTTTAAAGTCTAGTTTCTTGAGTTCTTTATATATTTTGGAGATCAGACCTTTGTCTGTTGCTGAGTTGGTGAAGATCTTCTCCCAGTCAGTGGGTTCCCCTTTTGTCTTAGTGACAGTGTCTTTTTGCTTTACAGAAGGTTCTCAGTTTCAGTAAGTCCCATTTATTCAATGTTGCCTTTAATGACTGTGCTGCTGGGGTTATACCTAGGAAGCGATCGCCTGTGCCCATCTGTTGTAGGGTACATCCCACTTTCTCTTCTATCAGGTTCAGTGTGTTTGGATTGATATTGAGGTCTTTGATCCATTTGGACTTGAGTTGTGCATGGTGATAGGTATGGGTCAATTTTCATTCTTCTACAGGTTGACATCCAGTTGTGCCAGCACCATTTGTTGAAGATGCTTTCTTTCTTCCATTGTATACTTTTAGCACCTTTATCGAAAATGAGGTGTTCATAGGTTTGTGGGTTAAGATCCGGGTCTTCTACACGATTCCATTGGTCAACTTCTCTATTTTTATGCCAATACCACACTGTTTTCATTACTGTAGCTCTATAGTAGAGTTTAAAGTCAGGGATGGTAATGCCTCCAGAAGTACCTTTGTTGTACAAGATTGTTTTGGTTATCCTGGGTTTTTTGTTATTCCATATAAAGTTGATTATTGTCCTTTCAAGATCCGTGAAGAATTTTAATGGGATCTTGATGGGGATAGCATTGAATCTATAAATTGCCTTTGGTAGGATTGCCATTTTTACTATGTTGATCCTCCCAATCCACGAGCAAGGGAGATCCTTCCATTTTCTGGTATCCTCTTCAATTTCTTTCTTCAATGCTTTAAAGTTCTTGTCAAATAGATCCTTCACTTCTTTGGTTAGAGTTACCCCGAGATATTTTATGCTGTTTGTGGCTATCATGAAAGGTGATGCTTCTCTGATTTCCCCTCTCTGCTTCCATATCCTTTGTGTATAGGAGGGCGACTGATTTTTTGGAGTTGATCTTGTATCCGGCCACATTACTAAAGGTGTTTATCAGCTGTAGGAGTTCTTTGGTGGAGTTTTTGGGGTCGCTTATGTACACTATCCTATCATCTGCAAATAACGAAAGTTTAACTTCTTCCTTTCCAATTCGAATCCCCTTGATCCCCTTATGTTGTCTTATTGCTATTGCTAAAACTTCAAGCACTATATTGAAGAGGTATGGAGAGAGTGGACAGCCTTGTCGTGTTCCTGATTTAAGTGGGATGGCTTTGAGTTTCTCTCCGTTTAGTTTGATGTTAGCTGTCGGTTTGCTGTAAATAGCTTTTATTATATTTAGGTATGACCCTTGTATCCCTAATCTCTCCAAGACTTTTATCATGAAGGGATGTTGAATTTTGTCAAAAGCTTTTTCAGCATCTAATGAAATGATCATATGGTTTTTTTCTTTCAGTTTATTTATATGATGGATTACATTGATAGATTTTCGTATGTTGAACCAGCCTTGCATCTCTGAGATGAAGCCTACTTGATCATAATGGATAATTTTTCTAATGTGTTCTTGGATACGGTTAGGCAGTATTTTGTTGAGAATTTTTGCGTCGATGTTCATGAGTGAGATTGGCCTGTAATTCTCTTTCTTGGTTGAGTCTTTGTGTGGTTTTGGTATCAGAGTGACGGTAGCTTCATAAAAGGAATTTGGCAATGACTCTTCTGTTTCTATATTGTGAAATACCTTAAGGAGTATAGGTATTAGGTCTTCTTGGAAATTCTGGTAGAATTCGCATTGAAACCGTCTGGTCCTGGGCTTTTTTTTGGTAGGGAGGTTTTTGATAACAGCTTCTAATTCTTCGCGACTGACAGGTCTATTTAGATTGTTCACCTGGTCCTGATTTAACTTTGGTATATGGTATTTATCTAAAAAAGTGTCCATTTCTTTTACATTTTCCAGTTTTGTGGCATACAGGCTTTTGTAGTAAGATCTAATGATTCTCTGAATTTCCTCTATGTCTGTGGTTATGTCCCCCCTTTTCATTTCTGATCTTATTAATTTGCAAATTCTCTCTCTGCCGTTTGATTAGTTTGGATAGGGGTTTATCAATTTTGTTGATTTTTTCCAGGAACCAGCTTTTTGTTTCATTGATTCTTTGGATTGTTTTCTGTGTTTCTATTTTGTTGATTTCCACCCTCAATTTGACTATTTCCAGTCTTCTACTCCTCCTAGGTAAGTCTGCTTCTTTTTTTCTAGAGAGCTTTCAGGTGGGCTGTTAAGTCTCCAATGTATGCTTTCTCTGTTTTCTTTAAGTGGGCACTAAGGGCTATGAACTTTCCCCTTAGGACTGCTTTCAAAGTGTCCCATAAGTTTGAGTATGTTGATTCTTTATTTTCATTGAATTCAAGGAAGACTTTAATTTCTTTCTTTATTTCTTCTCTTAATCCAGGTGTGGGCTCAATAGTTGACTATTCAGTTTCCATGAGTTTGCAGGCTTTCTGGGGGTAGCTTTGTTGTTGAATTCTAACTTTAGTCCGTGGTGATCTGATAAGACACAGTTGGTTATGGATATTTTTTTGTAACTGTGGAAGTTTGCTTTGTTACCGAGGATGTGGTCAATTTTTGGGAAGGTTCCATGAGCTGCAGAGAAGAAGGTATATTCTTTCCTATTTGGGTGGAATGTTCTATAGATGTCTGTTAAGTCCATTTGATTCAATACCTCCATTAATTCTCTTATTTCTCTGTTAAGTTTTTGTCTGATTGACCTGTCCATTGGTGAAAGAGGCGTGTTGAGATCTCCCACTATTAGGTGTGCTGTTTGATGGCGGCTTTGAGTTTTAGTAAGGTTTCTTTTACATATGTGGGTGCTTTTATGTTAGGGGCATAGATATTCAGGATTGAGACCTCATCCTGATCAATTGTTCCTGTTATGAGTATAAAATATCCCTCTCCATCTCTTCTGATTGATTTAAGTTTGAAGTCAACTTTGTTAGAAATTAGTATGGCCACTCCTGCTTTTTTCTTAGGTCCATTTGCTTGATAAACCTTTTCCCATCCCTTTACTCTGAGTACGTGCCTGTCTTTGTGGTTGAGGTGTGTTTCCTGTAAACAGCAGAATGTTGGATCCTGTTTGCGTATCCAATCTCTTAGCCTGTGCCTTTTTATAGGTGAGTTGAGTCCATTGACATTAAGGGATATTAATGACCAGTGGTTGCTAACTCCGGTCACTTTTTTAGCCATAGAGTTTGTGTGTTTGCTTTCTTTTAGTTGCGCTGGTAAAGGGTGTCTAGAAGTTTGAGTTATTGTGGACATTGTTGCTCTCCTTGGTTTGTGATTTTCCTTCTATTACTTTCTGTAAGGCTGGATTTGTGGCTACGTATTGTTTAAATTTGTTTTTATCCTGGAAAATTTTGTTTTCTCCATTTATAGTGAACGAAAGCTTGGCTGGGTATAGTAGTCTCGGCTTGCATCCATGTTCTCTTAGCTTCTGCAGTATATCTATCCAGGACCTTCTAGCTTTCATGGTTTCCATAGAGTAGTCAGGTGTAAGTCTGATAGGTTTACCTTTATAAGTAACTTGACCTTTTTCCTTTGCAGCTCTTAATATTCTTTCTTTATTCTGTATGTTTTGTGTTCTGATTATTATATGGCAAGGAGATGTTTTTTTTGGTCCAGTCTATTCGGTGTTCTTTATGCTTCTTGAACCTTCAAAGGAATATCTTTCTTTAGGCTGGGAAAGTTTTCTTCTATAATTTTATTAAATATATTTTCTGAACCATTGAGCTGTACTTCTTCTCCTTCTTCTATCCCAATTATTCTTAGGTTTGGTCTTTTTATTGTGTCCCATATTTCCTGAATGTTTTGTGATGAGAATTTGTTGGTTTTATTGTTTTCTTTGATCAGTGTGTTAATTTTCTCTATGGTATCTTCAGTGTCTGACATTCTTTCTTCTAACTCTTGTAGTCTGTTGGTAGTACTTGTCTCTGTAGTTCCTGTTCGTTTACCCAGATTTTCCATCTCCAACCTTCCCTCGGTTTGTGTTTTCTTCATTACTTCCATTTCATTCTTCAGGTCTTGAAACATTTCCCTTACCTGTTTGATTGTATTTTCTTGTTTCTCTTGGTTTTCTTGGGTATCTTTGAGCGATTTATTCATTTCCTCTACCTTTTTGTTTGTAATCTCTAATTGTTTATGGCAGATTTTCACCTCCTGTTTAAGGCTCTTCTATTATTTTCAAAAAATTCACTTTTGAGTCGATTTCTTCTAATTCTTCTGGAGTAGGGTGTACAATTCTTCTTATTTCGGGATCCCTGGGTTCTGGTGATGTCATGTTGCCTTTCAGGTTGTTGGAGGAATTCTTACATTGGCACCTTCCCACCTCCTCTTTCAAATGAAGCCAAGAGAGGCCTGGTTTCTTGGTCCAGTCTTTGATGTGACTGAGTCTCTGGGTGTATCTCTTCAGTATGGAAGCAGGGACCGTCCTGCTGAGCTTGAACTCCCCAGTGATGTCTCTCCTGGCAGCCGGTTCTGATCTCCCTGCTGCTTGGGTGTCTCACGAACAAAGGGCCGAGCTTGCTGCCGCAGGGCAGGCAGGCCACCTAGACAAAGGAGCTACTACCCTCCCGGTGCCCTCCCAATTCGGACCCTGTCCCAGCGCCCAAACAGGCTGAGCTGGGAGCTGTTGTGTGGTTCAAAGAAGGGAGGGGGGTCAGAGGGGGGTGGCGGAGAGCCGTGGATGCTAGCTGGGTGGGATAGGAATAGAGAGGAAGTATCTGGCAGTATAGCCCCTGCAGACTGCCCAGGAAGTGCAGGAGGGGTGAGGAACGTCTGAGTTCCCTGTCCCGGGCTGCCGCCGCGGTCAGAAACTCACTCACTCGAGTGATGTCTCTCCTGGTACCCGGATCTGGTCTCCCTGCTGCTTAGGTGTCTCACGAACAAAGGGCCGAGCTTGCTGCCGCAGGGCAGGCAGGCCACCTAGACAAAGGAGCTACTATCCTCCCGGTTGCCCTCCCAATTCGGACCCTGTCCCAGCGCCCAAACAGGCTGAGCTGGGATCTCCTGTTGAGGATTTTTGCGTCGATGTTCATGAGTGAGATTGGCCTGTAATTCTCTTTCTTGGTTGAGTCTTTGTGTGGTTTTGGTATCAGAGTGACTGTAGCTTCATAAAAGGAATTTGGCAATGACTCTTCTGTTTCTATATTGTGAAATACCTTAAGGAGTATAGGTATTAGGTCTTCTTGGAAATTCTGGTAGAATTCCGCATTGAAACCGTCTGGTCCTGGGCTTTTTTGGTAGGGAGGTTTTTGATAACAGCTTCTAATTCTTCGCGACTGACAGGTCTATTTAGATTGTTCACCTGGTCCTGATTTAACTTTGGTATATGGTATTTATCTAAAAAAGTGTCCATTTCTTTTACATTTTCCAGTTTTGTGGCATACAGGCTTTTGTAGTAAGATCTAATGATTCTCTGAATTTCCTCTATGTCTGTGGTTATGTCCCCCATTTCATTTCTGATCTTATTAATTTGCAAATTCTCTCTCTGCTGTTTGATTAGTTTGGATAGGGGTTTATCAATTTTGTTGATTTTTTTCCAGGAACCAGCTTTTTGTTTCATTGATTCTTTGGATTGTTTTCTGTGTTTCTATTTTGTTGATTTCCACCCTCAATTTGACTATTTCCAGTCTTCTACTCCTCCTAGGTAAGTCTGCTTCTTTTTTTCTAGAGCTTTCAGGTGGGCTGTTAAGTCTCCAATGTATGCTTTCTCTGTTTTCTTTAAGTGGGCACTAAGGGCTATGAACTTTCCTCTTAGGACTGCTTTCAAAGTGTCCCATAAGTTTGAGTATGTTGTTTCTTATTTTCATTGAATTCAAGGAAGATTTTAATTTCTTTCTTTATTTCTTCTTTGATCCAGGTGTGGGTCAATAGTTGACTGTTCAGTTTCCATGAGTTTATAGGCTTTCTGGGGGTAGCATTGTTGTTGAATTCTAACTTTAGTCCATGGTGATCTGATAAGACACAGGTGATTATGGATATTTTTTTGTAACTGTGGAAGTTTGCTTTGTTACCGAGGATGTGGTCAATTTTCGAGAAGGTTCCATGAGCTGCAGAGAAGAAGGTATATTCTTTCCTATTTGGGTGGAATATTCTATAGATGTCTTTTAAGTCCAATTGATTCATTACATCCATTAGTTCTCTAATTTCTCTGTTAGGTTTCTGTCTGATTGACCTGTCCATTGGTGAAAGAAATCTCCTACTATTAGCATGTGCGGTTTGATGGCAGCCTTGAGTTTTAGTAATGTTTCTTTTACGTACGTGGGTGCTTTTATATTAGGGGCATAGATATTCAGGATTGAGACTTCATCCTGATGAATTGTTCCTGTTATGAGTATAAAATGTCCCTCTCCATCTCTTCTGATTGATTTAAGTTTGAAGTCAACTTTGTTAGAAATTAGTATGGCCACACCTGCTTGTTTCTTAGGTCCATTTGCTTGATAAACCTTTCCCCATCCCTTTACTCTAAGTAGGTGCCTGTCTTTGTGGTTGAGGCGTGTTTCTTGTAAACAGCAGAATGTTGGATCCTGTTTGCGTATCCAATCTCTTAGCCTGTGCCGTTTTATAGGTGAGTTGAGTCCATTGACATAAAGGGATATTAATGACCAGTGGTTGTTAACTCCAGTCAGTTTTTTAGTCATAGAGTTTGTGTGTTTGTCTTCTTTGAGTTGCACTGGTGAAGGGTTTCTAGATGTTTGAGTTATTGTGGTCATTGTTGGTTTGTGATTTTCCTTCTATTACTTTCTGTAAGGCTGGATTTGTGGCTACGTATTGTTTAAATTTGTTTTTATCCTGGAAAATTTTGTTTTCTCCATTTATAGTGAACGAAAGCTTGGCTGGGTATAGTAGTCTGGGCTTGCATCCATGTTCTCTTAGCTTCTGCAGTACATCTATCCAGGACCTTCTGGCTTTCATGGTTTCCATAGAGTAGTCAGGTGTAAGTCTGATAGGTTTACCTTTATAAGTAACTTGACCTTTTTCCTTTGCAGCTCTTAATATTCTTTCTTTATTCTGTATGTTTTGTGTTCTGATTATTATATGGCGAGGAGATGTTTTTTTTTTGTCCAGTCTATTCGGTGTTCTGTATGCTTCTTGAACCTTCAAAGGAATATCTTTCTTTAAGCTGGGAAAGTTTTCTTCTATAATTTTATTAAATATATTTTCTGGACCATTGAGCTGTACTTCCTCTCCTTCTTCTATCCCAATTATTCTTAGGTTTGGTCTTTTTATTGTGTCCCATATTTCCTGAATGTTTTGTGATAAGAATATTTTGGTTTTGCTATTTTCTTTGATCAGTGTGTTTATTTTCTCTATGGTATCTTCAGTGTCTGACATTCTTTCTTCTATCTCTTGTAATCTGTTGGTAGTACTTGTCTCTGTGGTTCCTGTTCGTTTACCCAGGTTTTCCATCTCCATCCTTCCCTCGGTTTGTGTTTTCTTCATTACTTCCATTTCATTCTTCAAGTCTTGAACCGCTTCCCTTATCTGTTTGATTGCTTTTTCTTGCTTCTCTTGGTTTTCTTGGGTATCTTTGAGCGATTTATTCATTTCCTCTACTTTTTTGTTTGTCATCTCTAATTGTTTATGGCAGTTTTTCACCTCCTGTTTAAGGTCCTCTATTATTTTCATATAATTCATTTTTGAGTCGATTTCTTCTAATTCTTCTGGAGTAGGGTGTACAATTCTTCTTGTTTCATGATCCCTGGGTTCTGGTGATGTCATGATGCCTTTCAGGTTGTTGGAGGAATTCTTGTATTGGCGCCTTCCCATCTCTTGCTTCAAATGGAGCCAGGAGAGGCCTGGTGTCTTGGTCCAGTCTTTGCTGTGAGTGACTCTCTGGGTGTATCTCCGTCCAGATGGAATTCCTCAGCACCTAACCAGGGCTGCCTGGTAGCTCAAAGATCCGGGGGAGAAGAGGAAGGAGGTGGTAGGCAGCGCGAGGTACAGGAGAACACTGGAGATCCTGGAGCACCAGCTGTAGGAGCCCAAGCTCCCTTACTGGGAACCTTGAGACCTGCCTGGAAGGCAGGCACTCCCCGCTCTGGGTGGATAGCCTTAGTGAAAGAGCTTAAAACCGGTCTGAGCACTGGTCCTAGCAAACCACAGGGCAGGGGTTGGGGGTGGGGTGCCAGGGAATTGGGTCGTGCCTAAGAAAGGCAGCCCTGCAGAAGGAGCTGGGGGGGAGGGGGTTTGTGCTAGCTTCTGGGACGCAAGGCCCTGGAAAGTAGACACTCACCCGTCCAGATGGAATTCCTCAGCACCTAACCAGGGCCGCCTGGTAGCTCAAAGAACTGGGGAGAAGAGGAAGGAGGTGGGAGGCAGCGCGGGGTGCAGGAGAACACTGGAGATCCTGGAGCACCAGCTGTAGGTGCCCAAGCTCCCCTTACTGGGAACCTTGAGACCTGCCTGGAAGGCAGGCACTCCCAGCTCTGCTGTGTTTTAAAATTATTGTTGTTCCCATACAGTTTTCTGTGAGCATCGTTTACTGACTGGGATATTGAAAAGGAAGTCCTAACATTTCTGTTTCTTACATGCATTTCAGTTGTCTCCTGAACCATCCTGTTCTTGCATATTTTCTGAATTTTTTATTATTTTGTACTTTTGAAAATTTTCATTAGCCATATTAATTACATTAATAAGGCTTCATGATAACATACATATGTGAGTATATATACATATGTATTCATATATATGATGTACTTTTGATTCATCATAAAGTCTTCTTCTAATCATGCAGGGCCTGGATGTCCTGAACAGAAGGGATAGTTAAGTTTTTTATTTTTATTTTCTGAATCATGGATGGTAACTTTTGCTTAAATGCTAGAGAGTTAATACAAAACGCTTTTCCAAAGTCTGGCATGGTAGCAAAACCTATAGTCCCAAGCCCTTAGAAGGGAAGGACGGGCAGGAAGTTCAGGATCTTAAGGTATCCTGATGACAGAGAATGTTGGAGGTAGCCTAAATTACTTTTATATCTAAAAAGCATATATTATACTAATTGTATTTCATATTCCATAAGATCTGAATGATATCTCCCAGAAAGGGGATTTCACGATGTCTCTGATAGACTCAGGTACTGTGTTGCAAGAAGCTGTATCTGTGGTTTTACTGAAAGTCTATTGTTATTTCTTCCATTCCTGGCTCTACCTCTAGGTTTGCTTCTTTAAGGGACCCAAAAGATGATCAGGTGGTTCACAGGCAATCATTTTCATAAAATATGCTGATCTGGTGCAGCTTGGCTGTTGGGGAATCCCTCTCTGCTTCCCATAAGTGTCTTGGCTCTTCCTTGAATTCTATGTTCTTCGTAGCTTAATTATGCAGCCGAGCTCTCCAGAACCATGCTGTCATAGAACTTCTGGACTAGAATTGAGTCATTCTGACTCTGGATGGGTGACCAAGCTTTGTTGCCTTTTATGCCCCTAAAGACTCATTTTCAGCAACATCTGAACTCTCAGAACAGCCAAAGGTCCATGTGGAAAGGTTTCTCTATTTGAGAGAAATTTTTTATGGCTGTAATTTTAGACCCTGTGATGTTTAGTTTACTGCTTTTGCAGCTCCATAGTGCAGAAACTGGAGGCTTTTAAAAACTCCCTCTCAAATATTTGGCAGATCTTGTTGGGTATATAAGTCTACAATAAGCTGCAACATCTAATTTGCAGCACAAAGTCTGCAGTTCTTCTTGCTTATTCCAACACCTTTATAAAGCCATTTTTTTTTGTAATGTACAGCACCACTGTGGATGGGCAATAAAGTTAGTATAGGGATATTAGTTTTTGTAGATTGATGAAAGTATGGATTCTGGTCGATTTGAAGCATCTACCCTTTTAAACAAGGTTTAATTATGTATTATATCATTATAGAGCTTAAGGTACAACTGTATCATGAGCTATAACTTTAAATATTACAGTTAGCATTTAGAAGTATAGAATAATACCCTTCAGTTTCTCATTTATCTTTCTACTAATATTCAGAGACTAACTTTGTTCTAAAAGTGACTCTAGTTTCAGAGGTTACAAAAATAGCAAGATAAAACCTCCACCTTTAGTGAAAGCTTCATACATGGCAGGTAAGTATATAAACTACAAATCAAAAGAGCAATACCAGTATTCAATGTATATGTGTATACATATGAGCACAGAGAGGTATCAAAACATTCAGGGTTTTACAAAGTATTTGATTTTTATCTTTATGGATAAGGACATCTTTGGAAAGAAGGATATAAGGATGTCTTAAGAATAAGATGCTACATGGAAGAGTGCAGTTATGAAACAGCTCAGGATTGACAGCTCAGAAGGCATGATACATTGGTTGGTAACCCCAGGCTTGAGAGGATAGAAAGTTGTGGCCTTATTATTAAGGTCTTGGAATTTTAACGTTATGGTGGGGGTTTTATTGAAATGTTTATATAGATGAACACCAGATAGTAATATAGAGGTTAAATAGTTTAAATGTTACTTCACAGCTAGTAAGATCTTGATTTAAATAAAATGTTATCATCCCAACAAGCTATTTATTGTAAGAATGTGATTATATGAATGCAATTATCATGAAAACTTACACATTTAATTCATGTTACATGCTGAGCACTTAATTTTTTTTTAGGCTATCATTACCACAGGCTATGACATAAGCAGCATTTTGATTCTGTTCAGAATGGCTGATAATGAGTATATGATTTCCTCTTGACAGAGACACTGTGCTTCCAACTTTGACTTTGTCCTGGTAGATTTGCCTGAAGTTCCTTCAAAAATATTTTATATATATTTACTGGAGGTGTGCATGTGCAGATGTATACATGACTGAAGGTTAGAAGACAGCTTGTGGATATTGATTCTAATTCTAACATGTGCCTGGGATTTGAACTCATGACATCAAGCTTTGCAACAAGCACCTTCACCCACTGAGCCATTTTGTTGGTTCTGAATTTTGTTCTCTCTCTCTCTCTCTCTCTCTCTCTCTCTCTCTTTTTCTCTCTCTCTTTCCTTCTTTCTTCCTTCCTTCCCTCCTCCCTCCCTTTCTTCCTTACTTTTTCTTTTTGTTCTTTCAAGAAGGTTTCTTGATGTAGCCCTGGCTGTTCTATCCTGGAATGAGTCACTTCAGCCATCAGTCTGACTTTGAACTTACACACCTATCTGTCTCTTGAGTTCTGGGATTAACAGCTTGTGCCACCACTGCCTGGCTGAAGACTGGAAAATAAAAGAGCAAATAAAGAGTTGTACTGTTACCACTAAAGAAACTGAGAGGACATCTGTGAATTTGCAATAGAAATCATTATACTTTCAAAGCATCTTAACCAGACTTGGTGACAAAGGCAGAAAAATGGTACATGGAAGAAATTAAATCCCAAAGAACTCATGAATGTCTTGGATGAATCATCACATGTACGAGCACCCTGCTGCCGTTAGTGAAAAAACATGCAGAAGAAGAGAGTGGAAGAAGATGTCAACCTTAACAACAGTGGGAAGTCTTAATATTCACTAAGGAGATGGGTTAGGCCCCAGGGATATGACAGCCTTTGTAAGGAAAGATCAAGCAGGTCTGAGTCACAGTATCTAACACACTACTGGTACTAAAATCACCATGGTTACAGTTTCCAAGGTTGCAGTAACTAGAAGAAAGATACAGTTGAATTTGTTTAGGTTAAAAAGTACAAGTTATATGAAGAATACAGGAAGTAATATGAGAGTAATAGTCAAAGAACACATATAACATGACTTATTTTAATTGATAACTTCTATTTCACCTATTGTCTTTCAAAATGTAAGAATAAAAAACACTCAGAAGTAGAAAGAGAATTAATGATTAAAGCTATTGTAGTAACAACCTCCCCTTCTCTCTCTCTCTCTGCAATCTGGAATCTGCAATTCCATTCTGGATTGCTCTTCTACCAACGTGCTGTGCAGCACTAACTACTCAGTACCGGTTGGAACTCGAAAGCTCTGAAAATATGTTTCAATAGCACATTATGTTCCTGTGAATCTCCAGGCAATGAAAATAACCCACAATTTTTGGCAGAAGAATTATGAGCTTTGGTGAAACCTGGTGGCCCTTCTGTGCACTCAGATTTTGAATACCTCCAGGTTCTATATTCAGACCCTGTCTCCTTGCAAGGAGGACAGGTGATGCTTCTAGGTAGTCCTCCTTTTCCCCCATTCTCTAGTTTGCATTCTTTATCTTCTCCTGGAAATAGAGTTCAATACATTAAGGCAATCTAGTTGTGTCCTTTCCCATAGTTTCCATGTGACTGGCAGGTTGATATCAGAGGAATCTGCCTGGATGTCCTCTAATTATTGTCTTCTTCAAAAGGAACAGACATGAGTCACTGTAGAGTTCTGAGGACTCTACATAATTGTGCTAAACTGTTTCTTGTTAAATAATGAGTGAAAGAACCTCTTAGGAGTGGCCTTGTTAGAATTTTGGAGATATTGTTCCACATGGTTAAGATAACACAATTTTGCAGACAGACTAAATATTGATTTCATGAAAGTCCAAAGGAGATATAAGACAGTAGAGGAGAGAAGATTAGAGAAAGACCAGTGGGTAAGCTGATGTGTGGGAGGCATGGATTTTACCAAGCAGATGTTAAGAGGCTGAGAGTAGACTTCTAATAAATGTTTTATCATGGAGAAATAGCACTGGAGATTTCTCGCAAAGAAAGAGAAATGAACAATAAAATAAAGAATATTCAAATTGAAGCAGTCTCCTAAAATGCATAAAATCATTAGTTAAATAGCATGATTGTTCATAATTGTTCTACTCAAATATGGCATATCTTCTGGAGAAGAAATGAGAATACTGTAGACATTGAGGGACTATTTTACTATCTTACTTTTTAACTAAGCACACTTACACATAAAACAACAGCCATGGAACACTAATTTACTAAATATTCTATAAAAAAATCAGGGCTCTATAAAGGACAATATGTAGTGAATATTTACTTCTGAAGAATGGATGGTAATTTCTGAATTGTTTACACTACCATGGGAAGGAAATAGACCTTATTTTTCAGTAGCATATTATGGCGGTCCACTTCTTGTTAGAGTTTTATGATTATTTTTGCATTTATTAATGAATTAAATTTGGAAGTGAAGATTCCTTTTATGAAACAAATGGAGTACAAAATAGAACATATATAGAAATAGTTTTAAAAAATATTTTGTTCTATGTTTAATTGTGTGTTGACATCTGTATTTCTGTGTGGGTTAGCACTTGAGTGTAGCTGTCCATGGTGGCCAGAAAATGGTGTTGCATCCCCTAAGTCCCATTGAGTAGGTTGTGAGCCACCAGATGTGGGTGTTGGGAATCAAACTCAGGTGCTCTGCAGGAGCAGAATGCTCTCATCTGCTGACACGTGTCTTCATGAAATAATGTCATAAAAGTTGGTACAAATGTGAATCCAGAGGGAAAGGAACCAGCACAAGATTAAATGAGGCAGTCAGACAACACAATGGCAGAGGTGCCACAGTCCTTGAGGGGAAGGATTGAAACTGTACTTCCTGCCAGAATTTAGTTGAGAATGAGATAGGATTTGGGTTAGGAAACCCAATGCATCCATTTCTATCATGATATATATATATTTTTAGAAACTCTTATTGATCCCAACAAGAGTAGGAAGGCAAGAATCCTCAGTCTATAGATGTTTCAGTATCCATAAACAGCATATGTGAGGAGACATTTGTATCCGATGATATTTAAATAAAATCATTATTAAATAAAATAGGTGTTGCCACAGATAGCCAGATGGATAATGTAAGTTGCAGCAGAGAAAATAGTTAAGTCTAGTAATACAAATCTAGAAATAACTAAGCATTTAGGGCATTGGCAAAGAAACTCATGCATTGTATGCATGTGAATGTAACACGGGAAAAGATTTAGGTGGGACCAAGGGTCTAAGACTACAGGAGCTTAAACCTCTACTGACTGATTCACGTGAGGATCTTAGGGTGAACCAGGAATGTGATGGATAGGATGCATTTGTATACAAAAGTCAACGAGATTTCCTGATTGCTAGATGTAAAAGAGAGGTTTTAGGGAAAATGGTTGCTGTACAAGCATCAAGACAATCCCACAGCCTTCCTCTTCAGTTGATTCCAAATGCCTTACTTAAAAAGAAAATACATTCACATTTCCTACCAGGCATAGTGTTCCTCCCGACCTCTGCCCAGAGATGTGTGGCGTTTATCGTTTAAAGCAAATTAAAGCCAGTGATTGATTATCTTTACTTTTATTTCAGAAAATAATGTATTATTCTGCATGTACAAACTCATCAGTGTAAAAGGATTTGCTTTACTTCAACTCTTTTTTCCTGAATTTATGGACTAGTACAAAATTAAGGAAAAAATATTCTGCTTCATTTTAAATTGAATCCATAGAAATGGTAGCATATATTCCCTGTGCTTTATAACCTGCTTGACTTAGCTCTTGGCATTTTAAGTTGGTGTTTATCTCATTATTGATTTAAGCTATATTTCTTAAAACAGTTTCCAGTTCTCTTTACAGTTAAATTCCCTCTTCATGGTAAAAAGCCATTTCTCTTTACTTTTCCTGATGACAGAATAGCATTCCCAAACTCATTGTTTCTAAAAGTCACTTCTCTACAGCTATGTACTTTGTATGTGTGTATGTGTGTATACCTGCATGCCACAACACGCATGGGGAGGTCAGGGGACAAGTAGTGGTGCTGTCATTCTCCTTCGACAATGAGTGTTCCAGGTGCTGGACTCAGGTGCCTCTCTCACCACACCATCATGCTATTTTCAAAAATAAATGAGAGGCTGAAGAGATGGCTCATTGGGAAGAAGAGCCTGCTTCTCTTGTGCAGGGCTGGGGTTCAGTAAGCAGAACACACAAAGAATGGATCTCAATCACAGCCACCTGAGGCTGCAGCTTCAGGGGCCTGGACCTACTCTTCCAGACTCTATGTATGGTACATGCACACACCTGGCACACATTCAGAGCAGTAGCCACACATGTCAATAAAAATAAATATAAACAAAACTTTCAGAAGCTTAAACACAAATGCTTCTGTATTTGTTTAAATGTTTTACTGGGTACTTGTCATGTGCACCGAGATAAGGGAGTTAATGACACCTGACTTGAGGGTGAGAGATGACAGACAGCATAAAAGATAAAGAAAAGAAAATGTTAAAATTGTGACAAGAATCTTGCTGATGAAGAGTAGGTAATGTTTAACTTTTTATAAAAAAAACATTTGTTTAATATTGTTGAATATTCTGTTTTAGTCCTTAGTAAATACATTAATATTTCCATTTCACATACACATGGATGGAGACTGACAGACCTCGTTGTAGATGGTGATTTTTCTCTGCCCTGTGGTCCCTCTGGACCTGCAGTCTCTTATGAAATAACCACTCTGAGGCTTATCAGTTACAATTGTTTGGCCAGTGCCTTAGGCTTCCCACTGGCTAGCTCTGTCTCTTATAAATTAACCCATTTATACTGATCTGTGTATTGCCACTTGGTTGTGGCGTTACCTCTGTTCTGGCATTTTTCTCCTTAGACTGCTCTTGTCATCTCTGTTTGGGCAGCTACATGGTTTGTCCCTGACTTTGCCTTCCTTCTCTCTGTATCTTTGTTTGCATTTTCCATCTAGGTATATTCTGCCTGGCAATTGGCTGAAACAGCTTTATTCATCAACCTATAAGAGAAGAAACACATAGTCATAGCATACTGAAGGACATCTTATATGTTATGAATGTGAGGAACAGAATGAGAACCTAGGGAACATGGTATATGGACCTATGTCCTTAACTTACATTTCTGCCTGTGGATGCTGTGGGAAGTAGGTCCTACATCTTATCAAAGAGAAAAAGCTCACAGCAGACCCCACAATGTCTAGTCATATCTGTATATAATGGATCTGGGTTTTGAGATATCACTACGTGAGGAGTGATTTCTAAAAGGTCCCTTTTCTGAAATGTAAAGTCTTAGACACTTTATGACAGGAAGATTGCTCTAGTGACATTCTAAATTTTAAATTCTATGATTTTTCCCTTTAAAAGAGGAAACAATTTTCCCTTTGTCATTCACATGCCAGAGACTCAAGATATTTTTTTTCATACTGGAATATTTCCTACCCTTGTGCAACCATGTGATACTCTGAGAATATTAAACATTCTTTTGTGCAGTGTGCACAAGACAGTGAATTTTATTCATTCCATTTTTAGCCAAACACAAATAAAGTACGGCAAGACACAGAGTTACACATGGCTCACTCCTGATCTTCCCAGGTCTATTTGCAGAGTGCAAAATGTATTAATTGTATGTCATAGATATTCTCTTCTAATCATCCCTCAAGGGCTTTTAACCAAAACTAAAGCATATCTTAAAATTATTAGTTTGAGACTAGTAAATGAATAACACATAAGATGTTAACTTTTTATCAAACACAGGAAAATTTGGTCTTTAATTTGGTTATTCCTGATTTCTTTTGCATGGCAATAATAAATGACTTGGTTAATGTTTATGCTTTGGGCTCATAAGATATTTGATCTCCAACTAGTATTAAGGTAAGTCTGTTTACCTTTTCATCAAAACTTATCTTAATATCTCTATTTTCTTCAGCTTTGCTGTTGAATTCTTGTCCTTTGTAACTGGTAACATTTGAATACCCCATTTTATATGGAGTAGGCAGGGAAAAATCATTTGGCTAGAAATAAAAACGTCCCTAAAGTATCATCAAGTTTTAAATTATCTTTATCAGTTTCAATCTTTTATTTCTTCTTATTAGATAGTAATGTGTATTCTTTGTACCCAAATCAATTCATCTTCTATTCTAGGCTGCAGGAACAGTGAGCAGATGTCTTTGTGGCTGATGCACTGTTTCTTGTCCCTCTTAGTAGAAAGTTACTCTAATAGTAGACAATGGTGACATACAGTTATGGCTTTGGGTAATGCTCCAATTACCTAAAGCCTGTCAATTAATGCGAATGATTTTTTTCACTTATAGAAAGCTGGAAGATTACATAAGCTTATTCATGAAAGGACTTGCTTAAAACCAATATCATAAGCTTCTTTTTGAGGTTCCTGTCTGTGCACAAAGACACTTAGGAGGATCTGTGAGGGGTGGAGATTTGAGGAAAAGGAGTCAAAGAAGATGTTCTTAGCATTCACCTGGAGGATGAAAATAATCCTGTCAAATATTTAAAGAGAAAGGACACCAATGTGGTGGTTTGAATAAGAATGACCCCCATAGGTCCTTATATTTGAATGATTTATGCGCACATCTCCTTTCCATGTTGGGACTTTGACTGGTTTTAGCTTGTGCAGGTCTTGAGTGTGCTGCCTCAAGACTTCATTCGTACACTTTAACTTTCATTGTGTTATTGGGTATTTTAAAAAAGTCCTGTAGTGTTTTTAATTTAAAAATTATCTATAAAATTTTTATATATTAAATTTATTACATTATTCTTTACCTTCCTCCAACCCTTCCCAGTTCTCCCTCCATGGCCATCCAACTTCGTGTTCTTTCTCTCTCTCTTTTTTTTAATATTTATTTATTTATTTATTAAAGATTTCTGTCTCTTCCCTACCGCCGCCTCCCCTTCCCTCCCTCTCCCCCAGTCAAATCCCCTTCCTCGTCCACCAAAAGAGCAATCATGGTTCCCTGCCCTGTGGGAAGTCCAAGGACCACCCACCTCTATCCAGGTCTAGTAAGGTGAGCATCCAAACTGCCTAGGCTCCCACAAAGCCAATAGGTGCAGTAGGATCAAAAACCCATTGCCATTGTTCTTGAGGTCTCGGTAGTCCTCATTGTCCGCTATGTTCAGCGAGGCCGGTTTTAGCCCAGGCTTTTTCAGACCCAGGCCAACTGGCCTTGGTGAGTTCCCGACAGAACATCCCCACTGTCTCAGTGTGTGGGTGCACCCCTTGCGGTCCTGAGCTCCCTGTTCGTGCTCTCTCTCCTTCCGCTCCTGACTTGGAGAAGCCAAATAAGAAGGAGAACCCAAAGAAAAAACATATAGGCATCCTCCTGAATATCAACCTTCATCAGGCGATGAAAGGAGACAGAGACAAAGACCCACATTGGAGCACCGGTCTTTCTCTCTTAAAACCAACACAAAAACCAAAACAAACACAAGCAAACAAAAAAGAAAGTATACACACACACACACAAACACAAAAACCTCCCAGGAAACAAAACACCCCCCCCCCCCCAAAAAAAACCCACACAAATAAAAACAATCAAACAAAACCATCATGGTGCTTGTTTTGTGTTGGTCAACACCCCTGAACATATGGACTGGCTTGGGGTGTGGTTGGCACATCCAGTGCCATTTCATTGATGATAACGGACTTGCCCTCTTCCAGCAGCTACCAATTATAATTAGTTTCTTGGTTATGAAAGACCCCCAATGAGGGGAGACTCTCACTCAAGTCTCAGGATAACACGACCCTTCCAGTAACTCATGAGAGACTGTCATTGCTGCAATCACGTGAGGTTTATTGACAGGTACCAAGGGCCAAGACTCGTAACCCATGTAGGGGAGGAGTAACTGGGAGAACGGGTTTTTAAGGGAAGAAACTACAGCTCAGTAACCCAAAGAGGGTAGGGATGGCATCATAGAAAATTCCGAAAATACCAGTGATGATCACAAGGGGGAAACTCCCTGTTTCTCGAGATTACAATCTAACTTTATCTTCAGCTAGTTCCTGAAACAGTCACTGAACCAGCTAATCCTAGATTTCTGATTCTTCTCTCCCTGCTTAGATTTTTCGCTCTATTTTTTCCTGCTGGGGGGGGGGGTCTGGATTTATCCAGGTCTTTCAGTTAGTGGTGTTTACTTCCCCTTCTCTGTACTGGAATTTTGTCTGGCGTGAACCCAGATAGGTCTTGCATGTGATGCCAGTCCCTGTGAGCTGGTATGTGTATTATATTTTCCGAGGTTGGTCTTGTGTTTGATGAGAGTCTCTGTGAGCTGGTATGTGTATTATGCTTTTGTATATGAAAGAAGAAATTTTCTTGAATTCACCCAACACCTTTGGCTCTTGTAATCTTTCTGCTTCCTTTTCTGCGTAGATTCCAGAGGCTTGTGGGGGAGGGGGATGTGACACAGACATTAGATTTAGAGCTGAGTGCTCCAAAGTCCCTCACTTTCTGCACTGAACATTAGTTTTCAAAAATGCAGAAAAAAAATAAATGAGTGAAAGCAGTTTTCTGTGTGATTACTGGGTCATTACACAGCTTATATCTGTGCCACTGTGACACCAAAATTGACATGAAGTGAGCATTTCAAATGCCTATGGCGTTCTCCTCATCTACATGGTATTTAACATTTTGCCTTTAAACACCATGTAAATATGAGCTTAAAACTGAACTAAACAAATGAGAAAGCGAGAGCCGAGACTTCTACTTTTCCCTCCTGGCGTATTGAGTTATTTTGAGATCAGTCATCATTATTCTTAGAGCCCATTAAAAATACATTCACTCTTGAGTATTCAAACTTTTGTTTACACAGATGACATTGGGTCTCAACGCATTAGTGATTTCTGCAAATAGGCAAAGGACACTTTCACTTTTGTTCTGACAGAATTTGTCAGACAGCATTAATCTCGTGAGGAAGAAAAGCCTGAAAAAAAGGCAATGGATTCAGAAATAAATTAGATAGGGTGAAGAAATCATTGAAAATTGAATGGTTTTCATGGCATGATAAAAAAGATTAATGTTTCCTATTTCATTTCTGGGAACATTTGAGGTCTAAGCGTCTTTGGTTTTTCTCATATATTATAGCAGCAAAATCTCACATTGAGCCTTCATGATAGAACCGCTATTAGCCATACATGATAAAGAAAAAGTTGCAACACAAAAAAGGAAAATAGCATACACCATACTGTACAATCAGGAAGCATTTAGTATGGATTAGGCTTAGATGTGTCTTCCAAAGAGTATTATTAGTCTATTCTATCAAAGTGGGCTAACAGATAAGACACCAAGTAACCAAGACACCAAATATGTCTTCGGTTATGATAGCATGTTAGTAAATGAGTGTATGTCCCTTTTTCCTTTTCAACTTCTGGGTAGGCCTTAAGACTGTTTTGAATTTCTAGTAGAATCCAAAGGGAAGGTTTCAGAGCATTTTCAATGAAATGATGGTACAAGAAGAACATTAGTAGAGTGATGCTCTCGAGTTTCATCATCTTCCTCAGTCTTCTCTGGAAATATGCTTGAAAGTTTCTCCCAGTGATGAAGAATTAGGCAAGGTGTAGTCTTCTTGGATTCAGGGTAGAGGCTGGTTGTTCCCAATGTCAGTCTTAGCACAAATTTCCCAATTGCCAGTTTCCCTACTGCATTCAATCCATCCTTCTTTATTCATCAGACACCTGAGACATGATACACACCTTCATTCTTAGGTTAGTTGGTTCTGTGGAAGGACAGGAATATGACTTTCTGATTTCCAAGGTCTTTTTCACTCCTTACTTTGCGATAAAGAATTTATATATACACATTATGTTTTATGAATCAAGTCGGTATTTGTGTACTTTTCAATGTGAAAAAGAAGAGAAAACAAACAGTTCCGAGCAGAATGTAAAGCAGTGTATTAGCGCTATAATTTTTAGTTATGGAAACACTGTGCTGGTGTGATGTATTTCTGAAGCCCCCTGCTGAACACACCCCAAAAGAATGAAAAGCAAACATTCCCCCAACCCACATACACAAAGTAGCAGAGAAAAAGAAAGAGGGAGAAGGAGTTAGAGAGGGATACAGAAGGGCAGTAGAGTGGGAGAGATCAATAGACAGATAGACAGACGGATAGATAGATAGATAGATAGATAGATAGATAGATAGATAGATAGATAGATAGATAGATGATAGATAGATAGATAGATGATAGATATATGATAGATGGATAGATAATATATGAGAGAGAAGATTAGCTGACAAATCAATGATATAAAAACTATCAATAGTATGCTATAGTGAAGAAACCCATAATGAGACAAATGGGCACCTTAGTCTCTCACAGCAATATTTCTTGCAGCCTTCAGTTTTGATTCATGCCGTGATGGCAATATCAAAATGATCTATACACATGTAATGTCCTAGAGTGGAGGTAAAGGCTTTTAATCAGCCTGATATTTAATCTAAGCTCATGACTGTCTCTAGCTTGGTCATAAACCGTTTAAATGAATCTTTTATTTTTCCCATGCAGTTCAGCTAACCAAATGTCTACTGTAAAAATGAGGTTTGTAAGGAAAAATAATGGAAAGCAGCTCACACACCTCTGACTTACAAGCCTTTATATATGGTGTAGGTATTTAGGTATTTACTAGATGCAGGATTGCAAATGATGCTGAGCTCTCGCTTGGACATGTTTGGCTATCAGACACTCAAGAAAAGAGTAAAGTTAAAAGCCTTATAAGTAGATGAAGATATGTTGCAGAAGGAATAAATGGGATATAAATAGCGTTTAAAATAAGAGAAGTAGAGGCTGGAGGGATGGTTCAGGGAGTTCATTTTTCTCATGCCTCCACAGGACCTGAGTTCTCCTCCCAGTACCTGTGTTGGACAGTCCACAATGTCCTGTGATCGCAGCTCACAGGGGTCCTTGATGCCGGCCCACCTTCTGTGAATGTTCATGCTCTTTACAGCCAACCTGAGTACAGGACACTCTAGGAGATGGTCATGTATGGGTCCAAAACTCTCCTTGGAGTCTAGATATTTTCTGTTAGAGACACTAGTAGGGAGCTGCTAGAATGAACTCTACCGGTTTCCCAGTGCAACTTGTCATTAAGACATGTTAGGGGGATCAGGAAGACTGGAGGAGAAAAATGGATTTTTCATAAGACCCTGTTTTGTTGTATACGTATATAAAAGTTTTCAAGAAAAAAGAAAAGTAATTTTAAGAAAGAATGGAAAAACAGCAAAGTCACAATTTATTTTTTACCTTCTACCAAGTGCATCTGAGATATGATTGTTCAATCCATTGAGAAGATACTCACCTAATTTTGCTGTGGGTACTTCCTTTTACTCCTTCTGATTTTTTTCTTAGCATTTCCCTATGTTGATCAGGAGAGCCTTGCATAGGCTCAAGGAGTCCTCCTGTCCCAGTGTCCTGAGCAGCAGGAATGACAGAAGAACACTAATGTCCAGTTATATTTCTGAGTTCTTAAGGTTAATGATTTGACCTTCTAGCTTCTAATGAAAATGCAGGGTTTCTTTTTAAATTTTCTTTGCTTTTCCCTTTTTTGTTGTTTATTTGTTTTTACATCCTAATCTATGTTTCCTCCCTCCCTTCTCTCCAGTTCACCCGACCCCATCCATTCCTTCTCCACTATTTCTCTTCAGATATAGAAGGCCCTTCCATGGGTATTAGCCAGTCATGGTGCATCAAGTTGCAGTAGGCCTAGACTCCTCTTCTATTAAGGTTGGATGAAGCAATCCAGTAGAAGGAATGGGTCTCAAAGCCTCTGCTCTCACTTTTAGGAGTTTCTAAGAAGACCAAGCTACACAGCTGTAAAGCATATATAGAGGGTCTAGGTCATTTCCATACAGACTCATGGTTGTCAGTTCAGTTTCTGAGAGCCTGTATGAGCCCAGGTTAGTTGGCTCTGTGGTGTTTTGTTTTTGTGTTTTGATTTTGTTCCTGAAATCCTTCCTCCCCCTCTTTTGTAGGTTTCTCTAAGCTCTGCCAAATGTTTGGCTATGGGGGTCTCTGCATTTGTTTTCATCTCCTGCTGGGTGAAGTCTCCTCACAGTTGGCCTAAGCACTTATCTATGAGTATATAAGAATATCATTAGGAGTTATTTCATTGATGTTTTTCTTTTTCTTTTTGCCATTCAGGTTTGGTTCTGTCCTAGGTCTCTGGGGTATCCTGCCTCTGGGTCATGGCCCTCAGACTGAGAACTCCATCTCAAGGTATGGATTTCCTGCTGGTCTAGTCATTAGCTGGTCACTCCTACAATTTTTGCACCATCTTTACCCCAGCACGTCTTGTAGGTTGAACAAATTGTGTGTCAAAGGTTTGTGACTGGTTTGGTGTCCTAGTCCCTCCACTGGAAGTCTTGCCTGGTTACAGGAAATGGCCAGTTTAGGCTCCGTATCCCTTATTGCTGAGTCTTAGCTAAGGTTTCTTTATTGGAGTAAAGAAAGAACAAATATAAATGGAAGTACATCTGAAATGTCTCTCTTATCTTCCAGTTTCCAGGGTGAGCCTCTGCTTGTAGGGAATATGGAGGGCTCCTAAAGCTTCTTCTCTATGTAAAACACATTTTCTTGCATTGGATTCCTCATAGGTCACAACTCTATTCTCGATCTCTCTGTTTTAATCAGATCCACCCCCACACATTCTTCTATACTATGCTTTATTTAACAAATAGCATCACATCCTTTTAAAAAGGAATAACAGAAGAAGTGAATTGCTATAAATAAACAAGGAAAATAGTCATGTTATCCATTTCTTTCCTGAGTGATTCCACATAAATCCATGGCTGCTTTCAGCTCCCTATACCCTTGAAAACATACTCCCTGTCTGAGGGAATTTCCCAGGTCACTTATTGATGCTTTCCCTCAACCGCTGCCAGAAACACTTCTTTCTTAGTAGCTGCCTGCACAGGTTTGAATTAATCAAGCCACACCCACAGACATGTCTATGAGGCTTTGATTCAGAGCTGAGTGTGAACCACCAGATGCCTCCGAGTACAATCCTGTTGAATTGGCCTCAGAAACATTTAGCTCTCTGAGGCTGTTACAGTGATGTGTGAGCTTCCAGTTCCTAGCACAAGTGGTACCAGGTAGAGCAACTGTGCTGCAACTGTAGCTACTGCTTTTTTATTGAGATCATCTGTGAAATTCAGGGGGACCTTCCCAGCTATGCAGCCTGTTTGCCTCATTTTGTGGTTCCACAGACCACTCATCTTACCTTAAAGGTTTGATGCCTCATTTTTTGCGGCTGTTTATTATATATAATTCTATGATAAATTCTCACTGCCAACTATGAACTAACTACTTCTTTTAAGACACTGAGCGGGGACATACCTATTATGTCCTTCCAGTGATTATTTACATAAGGATCATGCTTCTGTGGGGAAAAGGTTTTCAAAGGTTTATAAACTACAACTAAAAGATTTGATTTTGACACTAACCCTAAATTAAGAACAGGAAAATATGTACTTCAAAGCCCTTAGCAATGACCTTGTAATGTAGAGGCTCATAAGGTTAATGGCTTCAAGCTTAATCATTTTTTGCATGAATTAATTTCCATCAAAGTGGACAGCTACACTTACATGATAATTTCAATGCCTGATCTAAAGTATTTCTTTTCCAAAAAAATAACCTAAAATATCTCTCAAGTATAATGTTAAGAACACTGCAAGTGCTATAATATTTGAGAACAAGATCACTGTGTCTCAAAAATCTGAAATCATTTTAGCAGTATTGGGGAAAACAATGCTCTCAGAGAACAGGCAGTGTATGCATTTGCAAAATTAAGGAATGATGTCACACAGAAAATTGAAAAGTCATTCCAAGGACAGGTTATATAATTGAGTTCAAATCAGAGAAGACATTTCTAAAGCCTGTAGGAGGGAACATAGCATAGGACCCTAGTTCCTTCAGAAGAAAAACTTTAATTAAGCACAGAAGTTGATGATCATCCTTCCTCAATGGGAGTGCCCACAAATTGTAGGGTTAGGTATCAGTTCTAAGAGCAATTGTTTCTGTTCTCATTTTCAAAAATAGCCAATCTTGCAGGAAAATGGACTGTCATATGTTTCCAGTCAAATGCCAACTTTGGTGCAAACATATGTTAAAAGAAATAAAATGTGAAACAAGGCAGAGCCCATCACAAGGCTAGAAACCCAGCTGAAGTGATTTCCCTCTGTATTAACAAGCATGACTTGATGGATTGGACATTCCATCTGCTGAAAAAGCTTAAACCCACTTGGCTATGAAATAGCTGAGAATCCAGAACAACCTGGGAGTATTAAGATGGAAAAATGCTGCTAACACAATTTTCCTACGAAGGAAAAAAAAAATAGCCATGTCTCTGCTTGAGTGGAGAACAGGAAGTTTCTATAGATTTAAAAGTTCTGTCATTTCGGCTTTACATGGGAGAGTGTCTGAGTTAGAAGTACCAATAGCCTTAAGTATAATGCTAATAGCACACAACTATGTGAGTCCACTGAGGGGAAACAGAGAGTAGAAAGAGACTATGTGAAACTTTACTCTTCCAGAGGAATTTTGTTTAATAAAGTTTGTATGTTTGAAACATTTTTCAGAGATCCATAATTTATCCATAGACAATTAAATATCCAGGCAAATTTCAGCTTATTAGTTTTAGGCTTCAAAAAAAAGTAGGTTTAAGGGCTAGAAAAGAGGTTCTTCTTTTGTTTCTATGGAGGATGAGAACCCTTGGAATCCTTTTAGACTAATGTGGCTTGATAGACCAAGACCCCTTGACGGTCACTGTGAATACCCCCCAATAATAAAAAAGGCAGGGGGTTAGGCACAACAGGTTAAAGAAGTTGGGACAGAAGACTCTCAAGACTGCTTCCTGCTTATTTGGCATTTAAATATTTAATTATTAAAAAACTTTTCATAACAAAAAGAGGCAAGTTGGCTCCTAGCAGCAGCACTCTACTTCCTCCAAAGAAGACAGAAGACAAATGGGCACAAAACAACATCCAGCTGTGATTTTCTTCAACTCCCAAGTGTGGAACCACTTAGCAAAACTGCCTTTCCTCTAAACTGAAGATCTCCAGACACTGGACAGAATTGCTGAAATCAACAGACTAACTTCTCAGGTCAAGGTAGGCTTGTCTTCCTATAGATTTCTTGGCCCCACAGGATCTTCTGGAGCCTGGCAGGCCCTGCGCTAAACAGGAAAAGTCAAATGCAATTTTTAGCAACCACGGAGGACTCTGAGGAGTAGCACTAGGTGCCAACCAAGTTCTCTGTCATTTTTAATCAATAACTCAAGTAAAATTTTATCCTTCTCAAAGATCTGTGATGCAGTTTGACAGCTGAGAGGTTTTGTCAGTTTAAAAGGACAACCTCACCAAACAAATTTCAGCAAAATACAAATACAGGTTATTAAGACAAGTTATAAAGGTGTGAGGACAGGTGCATGCTGTCAAATTCCTTTCTCATGCTGCCTTTCATAGTTTAAAAAATTCTTTTCATTATCCAAAAATATTTGGTACCATCATTCTGATATAAATATGCTACTGCTTAAAACTTATGTTTTCACAAACCCCCCAAAATTCTTGTGAGTTTCAGGGTGCTGAAATGACAGCTCCATCTTAAGCAGGTCAGATACACCCCTCTCAGTTTCCTGGTCTATTTTTTTCTAAACTTAACTTTGTCCTCTGTTTTGCCAGTACCTTAAACAGGTATATGAGACTTCAGACATTTCCATATCACAAACACTAGACAGCACAAAGAGACCATCTACCCCAGGATGTGACCAGCACCTAGCTTTCTCAGGTTCCCCTCCCAAGATGACACCCACAAATAAACAGAAAGCAGTCTTGAGAATCTTCTGTCCTAATTTCTTTAACTTGTTGTGTCTAACCTCCTGCCTTTTTATTATAAGAAAAAAAGATGGAAATGTAATGGTTTGTTCTGTCCCTTTAAGAGACAAACCCTGCCTACTCTCTCCCCTATCCACTGAGGCAAGCAGATCTTCCTTCCACTTCCAGTCTGAGCTCCTTCCTTTCAGTCCCTCTTGTGAAGAAGCAGCTTCTGCCTCTCTCCCCTTCTCCCCACTTCTCCCCTCCCCCTCTCTCTGTTTCTCTCTCCCTTTCTCTGTCTTTCTCTGCTCTTCCCCCCTTCTCTCCTTCTTCCCTTTCCCCTTCCCTTCCATAACCCACTAAATAAATACCCACCTTCTCTGCCAGACCTGTCTCTGTCTCTTACCTGACACATAGCTCCCTGACTGGGACACGCTGGTGCTCGTGGTCCGTGGGCCACTCAGGGAACCACAGCACTTTACCGCACAGCCTCATGTGGCCTACTGCCCACTATATCCACTTGGGGAATGGTACCATTTTACTTTTGCCAAAACTGCTACCCTTAGGCAGGACCTGTTTAGGTGGCCGTGTTGAGATATCATGGATGCAGCTTTTCCTGTCATGTCTAGATAAGCAATAATTTTCTCTTTTTGGTTTTTTTTCAAGACAAGGTTTCTCTGTAGCTTTCAAGCCTGTCCTGTAACTAGCTCTTGTAGACCAGGCTTGCCTTGAACTCACAGAGATCCACCTGCCTCTGCCTCCCAAGTGCTAGGATTAAAGGCATGCACCACCACTGCCTGGTTGATAAGTAATAAAATTTATATTCTCATTATCTTTCATCTACAATGTCTATAAAAAGTTTAAGAATCAAGAGAAACTGAAAAATAATCAACAGAAAGGGAGGTAAAAGAGAGACTGAGGAGCTGGTTCAATGTTTAAGTGTGTTTGCCTTCCTGCACAGGACCTGAGTCCAGTTCTCAGGACCCATGTGTTGGGTGGCTAATGACTCCTGAGATTTCTTTAGGAGAACCAACATGTTCTTTTCTTGCCCTTCTAGGTACTATCACATAAAGCACATATACATATGAATAAAATGGTAAAAGTTAATTAAAAGCATCAGACTATATATAACTCAGATTTTGGAGTTAACATTATCTTGAGAAGGAAACAGAGAGAATGAACAAAAGGACAAAAGAGTTAGTAGCAGCATTTTATATCAATAAAGAATGGACATTCTGTTGGTGAAATATAGAATACTTAAAACAAAGAACTCATTAGAGTGCCATATACATACATATGATTTAGTATTAATCAATTAGAATAATAATGAAATCCTGTCATTTGCGTAAAAATAAAGATTGTTATCATGCAAAATATGCTGAACTCAATAGAAAAGCATCACATTTTCTCTCATGTGGAAACTCTTTTTATAAAACAGACATAAAAGCAGAAGAGAGGCTGTGATAGTTAACCATCATTGTGAACTTGATTAGCTTGAAGAATGCCTAAAAAATTTGGAACACATACCTCACCTCAGGGTTGTATATGAGTCTGATTCCAGATAGGGGCACAGAAAACCTTCGCTGGGTGTGCACAGCAGTGTGGAGCACTTATCTTAGCCAAGGCAAGGAACAGCAACAGTAGATCTCCATAGCTGCTAGTTTTAATACTGTCTTTCTCTTTTTTCTTTCTTTTTATTCTATTACGCATGTGCAAGATTTGTTCTCCTGGGTACCAAGCAATTGAATGGAGATTTGTTGAAGGGTATAAAGGAATGAATAAACAAATTAGTTCAATGAGGTTTTGTCATTTGTGTGTGTGTGTGTGTGTGTGTGTGTGTGTGTAGAATTATTGATAATAACCCAGATGTGACTGCTAATTTCTTTAATGCATATATGACTATTGAAATTTGAATAAATAGGATGGCTCTTTCCGGGAACCTTATAGGCTAGGAGATTGTGAGATATTTAACACAGAGATTTACATAAGCATAATAGTGTATAAAACCGGAGAACATGTTGTCTTCATCTTTTTGATTCTAATCATGAATGGTATGTCAAATACCATTTATAACTTAGAATAGCACAAGTGAGTTAGTCCAAATTAAACAACAGGCTGAGAAGACTAAGGCTGTCTTCCATAGGAAATACATAAGTGTGAAGACTAAAGAAAACTGAAACACAGAAGTCCAAATGCTATGATGCATAAGTGGACTTGGGATAAAAATTTCAAATTTTCACAGATAGCTAAAAAGACAGCCAACTTGAAAAGGTAAGTGAAATAGATTACTGAGGGGGAAAGACTAGCCCAGTAGATCTATGTTCAGTCAAGTCATCATTCATATGGTCTGCAGAAGGGAAATTATAAGGATCTGCAAGAAATCTGAGAGCATATTCTCAATATTTCTCATGTGTCAAATACACTTTTGAGAAGACTGTACTTGAATAAACAAACGTGGAAATCATCAAGTGAGAACCTTCAATGCAAAGCATTAAGGGTCTTGTGAATGAGCATCTTGTCATTCAGTACAACCATATATTACTTGGAATCTGTAAAGTGAGTGACAAATGAGTATTCGAGGAGAAAGAAAATTTCTAGTGTGAATTAAGTATTCCTTCAGAAAAACAAATGAGAACTTGAAAAATATCTGTGATGAAGAGAATGGCAAGAATTTGTAATAGCTGGAGTGAGTCAAAAGGAGACAAAACATTAAATTGTGTTTTCTTTTCTCTTCCAACCATTTTATTTACTTATAGCTTGTGTTCAATGCAAATCAATTCTCTAACATTAGAACTTAGATAAATACAAAAACACAATGTCCAATCATATGTGTGTGCATCATTAGGTAAGAAGCAATAGGGAGCATTTGCTCATTCACACACACAGGAACTTCATGTTGAGGTCATTTGGCTGCTCCAACATAGGTTTATAAAGATAAAGAGAACATACTTTTGTTTGCCATGACTTCTGTGACATGCTGGGTATAGGAGCATCTAAGAATCAGTGTGTCAACATGCAAACAAAGATTTTTTTTAAGCAGTGCCCATAGTTTTAAAGGTTTCTATGTGTCAAGATAGTTGGAATAGGTTTACCACAGAATCAAACCTAAGAGAAACTTCTATCTAACTTTTGCATAACTGGTAACAGAAGGTGCTCTGAATGTTGCTATTTTGAACAACTACAATATTATTCATGTAATCCTGGAAACAGAATAAAAGATTTTTGTGAATCTAATGCAAGTTAGCCTTCAGTCTTCACTTCTCAAATGTCTGATTTACAGATTATGCTCCCATGCATATTTGACTTTCTAATTTTAAAATGTATAATTTAACCTTCAAAACAGACTAAAGTTTATCATTTTATATCATGAGAAGCACAAAATATGTACAAATAAATATGTAATCTTTTGAAATTTATTGAGGTCAATATAATTCTATTCTTTGGAACCAGTTAAGCTAATGAATGCAGCATTCTTGTTGAATGAAAGTGGGTGATGGGAATTGCCTTCCATTTGACTTTGCTAAGTAAGATTTATTTATGATGGTTGGATTTTTGGGATAGAATGTAATCCATCACTTTCCTTGATTATGTCAATTACTACATGAAGGCTTAGTATAATGTCACATATAAAGTCACAGAAAGCGAAAGAACAAAGTTTTCTGTTACCCTAGTGATGGTTTAAAATGTGAAACGTAGGGTACCTCATATTAAATGAATAATCATGAAACAAGACCTTAAGGACTTATAGGCATACCTGAGAAGTCTTCCTAATATGCATGTAAATAGAATCAAGAAAGCTTCAAAAACATTATTCAAATATTTTATGGCCCTATGAATTGAATGAACCAACCAAAAAACAAATCTTTATTCCATATCTCATTCTTAACTCTAGATAAGACCCATTCTTTACTTCAAAAGAGAGTTTTACATGTCCATATTATAGAAGCCCAACTGGGAAAATTTTATTTTGATTTTGGATGTTATGACTTTTCAACTTGTACATAAAACTCTAGCAAACTTAACATTGGCATGTATTGCCTCTCGTGGCTTTTAAATGTCATTAAAGTCAATCAAATTTGAAGTTTTCAATATTTTTGTGTTGATAAAATGAGGAGTGGGATTTATAGACTTGATCTGACCTATTTTTTTTTTTTTTTTTTTTTTTTTTTTGCCACCAGGGTTGTGTCCAGCAGATGGAAAAGAAGAATGTTTCTTGGACCGAGTTTTAGAATGTAGAAATAAAAGAGAGATCACTAAGAGATCAGCTGTTGACTGCAGCACATTCCCACCTGCTTTGGTATGGTGTTAGCTGGACATAAAAAGCAGAAGTATTCTGGAAAAAAGTTATTTCAGTATCAAAACAGCTCTTCAATTTGAATAAGCCTGCTTAAGTAGAAGCAGCGCTAGAGGCAGTACCCATAGCCCTAGCCCTCACCACATAGTCCATGTGTTCTTGGCCAACAAGCAGCAGAACTTTTGAATCCCAGAACTTAGATCAGTTTCAGTCTGGTGCATGAAAGCAAGGTCAAAACTTATAAAGGTTAGGTCTTATTCAATAAAATAAACCATAGGAAATTTTGCATTTTGAGACTGGGAACAGTAAGTATCAATTCAAGAAAGAGCTGATATTTTGTAAATCATCAAATACTTCATATTCTGATATAAAAAGACATTTAACTAAACTGGAAAAAGAGAGTAAAGGAAGGAAAAAATAAAATTATGCCTATATATTATTAGAACTAATGTATGTAAGCAGAGCCTGCTCTTTTGTTCCCGGTTGCCCAGACCTGAATAATCATACAGAAACTATATTAATTACAACATTGTTTGGCCAATGGCTCAGTCATATTGCTAATTAGCTCTTGCATCTTAAATAAACCAATTTTTATTAATCTCTGTATAGTCATGAGGGTTTGGCTTGCCAGTAAGATTCAGGCATCCTTCTCCTTCAGCAGCTACACAATGTCTCTCTCTGACTCCACCTTTTCTTCTTGCATTCAGTATAGCTTTCCCACCTAGCTCTTTTCTGTCTGCCATAGGCTAGAGCAGGTTCTTTATTAACTAATGATAATAAAACATATTCATAGCATACGGAGAAAAAATCCCATGTCATCTCCCCCATTTCTGTCTACATAAAAGAAAGATTTAACATTAACATAGTAAAATTACATATAAGAAAATAGGTATTAAGCAAGAAATACAGTTATAATATTTCTATACTCTTTGCCTCTCTCTCCCCAGCCTAGATACATTTTTTAAATACACTGTGTCTGGTTTAGAGGTCTTTTATGTCTGAATCTGTCCTATTGTGTATCTGAAATCCTGGACAAGGAGCATTGTTAAATGGTAAGCAGTAGGTTACAGGAGTCCTAGATGCTGACTATGATTCTCTTGGCCTTTCAATATGGTGGAGGTTCATTTCTCACCAGCTCTGGGACTGCTGGATGGGGAGCCATTTTCCCACCTCAACTCTGGGAAGAACCGTGCAGCACATAAACCTTTTTGTGTCTGAGTAAAAGCTAAATCTTCCCTGCAGCAAGTTGTGTGGCTTGGTAATATCTCTGTGTATGGCAGCGGGAATCTCCCATGTTCTACTTACTGCCAGCGCATGCCTAGCAGACCTGATCCCACTGCTTTCTCAGGTGGGGAGTGCTGAGCCGTGCTATAGTGCTCTCAGCTACTTTCCTCCTGACCCCAAGTGGGCCAGGCATACAAGCACATGGACCAAGTGAGTGACAGGTCATGTGGTTCCATTTTGTAAGTGGAGGGTGCTCTTTTGTTCTCAGGCACCCAAACCCAAGTAATCACACTGAGACTATATTAATCACAGCTCTGTTTGGCTGATGGCTCAGGCATATTGCTAGCCACCTCTTACATCTTAAATTAACCCATTTTTTATTAATTTGTTATCACCCCAAGGCTGCAGTTACCAGTAAGGCTCTGGCATCCTTCTCCTTCTACAGCTACATGGTATCTCTCTGACTCCACCTTCTTTCTCCCTGCATTCAGTTTTGTTTTCCGGCCTAGCTTTATACTGTCCTGTCATAGGCTAAAGCAGCTTCTTTATTAACCAATGGCAAGAAAACATATTTATAGCATATAGTGGGAAACCCAATGTTAAATGTAAAATGGTGTTTTATTTGGTTAAAAAAACCTAATTGTGCTGGAACAATGAATCAGCAGTTACAAGTTCTTTCCACATCAGGTGTCATTCACCTGTGACACCAGTCTCAAGGGACTCTGCTAATGTATTCACACATGTGCACACACTCTCTCTCTCAACACACACACAAAACTAAGATTGTAAAACTAATTTTGAAAAGAGGAAAACCACTAAGTCTTTCACATGTATGTGTACATGTAGTGTTTAATTTCAGTCCTTAGTTTTTAGTGGAACTACTGAGCAATTAGCCATATTTTTATCAAAATAAAAGAAGAAATGGTGATAGAAGCACTAATATAAGCAAATATTTAAAATTAATAATTCTATCCATGATGGAATATATAAGAATAAGCAATTAATCTGAGAAAAAAGTTTGCACGTGCTAAAATATACCAAAGCAACTCTTCTCCTTGGAGAAGTCTATATTACACTCTTGAGTGCAATATTCTTTCTCTGAGCACTTATCTTAACCCCTGTGCTTAACTTTATGCTAAAAACCCCTCATCTTAATAAATTCCTACTGTGCTTTATAGATCATAGTTAATTGTATGTAATTTGCTATAGAAGAATGAATATTTTGATAAAATACAACTATAAGGACTACCTACCACAAGTATGTAGAAATAATAGATTTAATGGGAAGACAGAAAAATAAATTTCATAACAATGATGCACTGAATATATTAATTTTATCTTATCCCTCAAATACTTAGTCTTAAGTGTTTATAATAACTATAAAGTTAAGCCAGGAATAGAGTAGACTCATGAAGACATCAAAGGAAAAGTATATCTTTTTCATAAATTTATATTAAATGATTTCAAAATAATCAATTTTATAAAATATCAGATAGTAAAGAATATTTATAAATAAGAATTAAATGCAAAAAAATAGAAATAACAATTTTATCAAAGTAAAAGAAACTTTACCAAGCAGATTTTAAGGGGTATCATAAAATAGTATGAGGGGGCTAGGGAGCGTTCAGAGGTTAAAGAACTTGTGACTCTCCCAGAGGACCCAAGTCTAGTTCTCAGCACACATATTGGGCAGTTTAAAGTCACCTGTTATTCAAGAATCAGGAACACTGAGTTCATTTTGTGCCCTCCACATAAATGAAAACATATGTGAAAGACACAGAACTATAAACAATAATATTTTTTGAAAACCAATATGAAAAAATAGATTTGAACATTATATATTTATATAAAATATTTAAGATATATATATTTAAGGATACACAATATTATATTTCTTATAGATTTGAATCTATAAGAAAAAATAAGATAAATACAGCAAATAGCTCGAATGGTCAACTAAGAAGGAAAATGGATAAACACATTAATCTTAGTGAAATGAATATTGTTATGGATTCAATCTGAAATGCCTTACAAGCTCCAGATTTGGGAGGCTGGTCCTCAGTTGGTGCATTTCGGGGAGGTTCTGTTAATACAGTGGCACATTCGCTGTCTAGATTTCTATGATTTCCTGCAAAATATAAACTATCAATAAGAATCTGCAATGTGGAAAAAAGAGTAATAAACTAGGAGATTTGAGAAATGGTGAAATGTTGGGTTAATTTTCAAAGAAAAATCACCCCCTAAGCTTTCTCTTTTTACAAATATAACATTTATTGAGTTCTTATGGGGTTTCACATCATGCATTATGATACCATTTATCTCCCTGTCCCCTTGCTCTTGTTTTTTTCTCTTTTCTCTAAATTGATTTTATTGAGTTATACATTTTTTCTCTGCTCCCCTTCCTTCCTCTCCCCTCCCCTTCAACCCTCTCCCATGGTCCCCATGCTCCCAATTTACACATGAGATCTTGTCTTTTTCTACTTCCCATGTAGATTAGATTCATGTATGTCTCTCTTAGGGTCCTCATTGTTGTCTAGGTTCTCAGGGATTTTGATTTGTAGACTGGCCTTCTTTGCCCAATTTCAAAACACTGATGACAACCTTTGCTGGAGAGGATGTGGGGTAAAGAGAACATTCCTGCATTGCTGGTGGGAGTGCAAACTGGTACAGCTGCTTGGGATATCAGATGGTGATTTCGCAGAAAATAAGGAAACAACCTTCCTCAAGACCCAGCAATACCACTTTTGGGTATTTACCCAAAAGGATGCTCAATCGCACCACAGGGACATGTGCTCAACTTTGTTCATGCAGCATTTTTTGTCATAGCCAGAACCTGGAAACAACCTAAATGCCCCTCAACAAAAGAGTGTATAAGGAAAATGTGGTACATTTACACAATGGAGTACTACACAGCAGAAAAAAAAATTGAATTTTGCAGGCAAATGGACAGATCTAGAAAACATCATATTGAGTGAGGTAACCCAGACCCAGAAAGACAATTATCACATGTACTCACTCATAAGTGGTTTTTATACATAAAGCAAAGAAAACCTCTGTGTCCACGCAACCTTTCACCCAAAACAAAACCAAATTTAAAAGAAAAATCATAAACCAAGCAAAACAAAGATACAAACTAAAACCAAAACCAAACAAACAACAAAAGGGGAATCTTGTCTTGGAAGCTGTAGTGTGGCCTGTTGAGACATGTTAGTTTACCCTTTAGTCTGTTCACCTTTACTCTTAAGTGTTCATTGCCACAAGGCATGGGTCTGTCTAGCTTGAGGCCTCTGGTTTCTGCTATACCTAGATAATCAGTTCTCACTGGGGCTCCTCATGAATATCCTGTTGTTGTTATGTGTCGTGAAGATCCTGCTGTTTTGGCCTTCACATTCTCCAATAGTCCATAAGTTCGGTGCATGTTGGGGTAGGCCAACTCTAGCCCTGGTTCTGTGCCTGGCTGGTAACTGGGTTACTCAGCTGGCTACCTTTCCTTCATCCTCCATACCCAGATGAGCTCTCCAGTATGGCCTCAGCTAGCATACCCAATGCAGCCTACAGCAGGGAGCTGAACTGTCCAGAGACAAATGTTTAACTGCCGCAGTATCCTGATTGTGCAAAAGTAGCATAATCAGTTGCCCTGCTTTTTGGCCTTCAGATCTGGGTCCCCTCACCCATATCACTAAGGCCAGTTCTACAGTTTTGCCCAAACAAGGTTCAGGGCCCTCTCCCGGTTGCTGTAGCAGGCATATGATTGGATAGCTGGGTCAGCTCTTTTGCTCTCACAACCTCAGAGCTGGCTCACTTATGTCCTCAACAACAGGGTCAACTTGAGTGTACAGCCAAGGTAGAGTACAGGGCCTGCTCTCCTGTGTGCTGCAGCTGATGCAGAGCAGAGCTAGTTCTCTCAGTTTTATGCATATACATAATAAATTGTGAAGTATTTTCCTCCTCCCATTAGGCTCTCTTTGTTCCCTTGCTTCCCTCTGCTGAATCCTTCCTGGAAAGTCCCCATCCTTTCTTGTCTTTATTTCTGGGTGTGAGTCATGGAATTTGCTTAAGGTTGTTTGCATCAGTGTGAGAATGAGATCATTTACTGAAGAATGGGGTATCTCCCTTTCAGTGGCTGTACCCCTTAAGAGAGTAGGGTCAATTTAAATCTCCTCCACATATTCTGCATTACTTCAAGCTCTTCATACTAGCTAAGTTCTATTTATTATTTACATCTGTCTCCCCTGGGGAGTCTCCCTTTTTTAAGCCAAGTTTTCTCATTATTTTCTCATAAGAGAATATACTTTTTCTAGCAATAAAACATTCCATTCCTTTTGATTTCTTTGTGAACAATTTTGTTTAATTAAAGACTGTCAATGCCCTGGAAGGTGGGTGATTCTCTAGATTATTTATTGCAGTATTCTGAGATCTCAGCAACTGACTCAGAAGACTACCCCAAAATATTTTTCAAATGATCTTCATCCTAAATACTCCGCTGAAATGTGATTGCTGTTGTGTGGGTTCTTTTTTTTAAAATTATTTTTGTTCTTCTATTT
>CAWTZC010001364.1:0-28683 GCA_963919715.1 Microtus obscurus
AGCATATATTATACTAATTGTATTTCATATTCCATAAGATCTGAATGATATCTCCCAGAAAGAGGGGATTTCATGATGTCTGATGAACTCAGGTACTGTGTGTTGCAAAGAGCTGTATCTGTGGTTTTACTGAAAGTCTATTGTTATTTCTTCCATTCTGGCTCTACCTCTAGGTTTGCTTCTTTAAGGACCCAACAGATGATCAAGGTGGTTCACATGCAATCATTTTCATTAAATATGCTGATCTGGTGCAGCTTGGCTGTTAGGGGAATCCTTCTCTGCTTCCCATAGCGTCTTGACTCTTCCTTGAATTCCCTATGTTCTTCATAGCTTAATTATGCAGCCGAGCTCTCCAGAACCATGCTGTGCATAGAACTTCTGGACTAGAATTGAGTCAATTCTGACTCTGGATGGGTGACCAAGCTTTGTTGCCTTTTATACCCTAAAGACTCATTTTCAGCAACATCTGAACTCTCTGAACAGCCAAAGGTCCATGTGGAAAGGTTTCTCTATTTGAGAGAAATTTTTTATGGCTGTAATTTTGGACCCCTGTGATGTTTAGTTTACTGCTTTTGCAGCTCCATAGTGCAGAAACTGGTGGCTTTTTAAAAACTCCCTCCTCAAATATTTGGCAGATCTTGTTGGGTGTATAAGTCTACAATAAGCTGCAACATCACTTTGCAGCACAAAAAGTCTTTTGCAGTTCTTCTTTGCTTATCCCAACACCTTTATAAAGCCATTTTTTTGTATGTACAGCACCACTGTGGATGTGGCAAAGTTAGTATAGGGATATTAGTTTTTGTAGATTGATGAAAGTATGGATTCTGGTCCGATTTGAAGCATCCTATCCTTTTAAACAAGGTTTAATTATGTATTATATCATTATAGAGCTTAAGGTACAACTGCATCAGAGCTATAACTTTGAATATTACAGTTAGCATTTAGAAGTATAGAATAATACCCTTCAGTTTCTCATTTATCTTTCTACTAATATTCAGAGACTAACTTTGTTCTAAAAGTGACTCTAGTTTCAGAAGTTACAAAAATAGCAAGATAAAAGCCCCACCTTTAGTGAAAGCTTCATACATGGCAGGTAAGTATATAAACTACAAATCAAAAAGAGCAATACCAGTATTCAATGTATATGTGTATACATATGAGCACAGAGAGGTATCAAAACATTCAGGGTTTTACAAAGTATTTGATTTTTATCTTTATGGATAAGGACATCTTTGGAAAGAAGGATATAAGGATGTCGTAAGAATAAGATGCTCACATGGAAGAGTGCAGTTATGAAACAGCTCAGGGATTGACAGCTCAGAAGGCATGATACATTGGTTGGTAACCCCAGGCTTGATAGGATAGAAAGTTGTGGTCTCATTAGGTAAAGGTCTTGGAATTTTAACGTTATGGTGGGGTTTTATTGAAATGTTTATATAGATGAACACCAGAGTAGTAAAGTATGGAGGTTAAATAGTTTAAATGTTACTTCACAGCTAGTAAGATCTTGATTTAAATAAAATGTTATCATCCCAATAAGCTATTTATTGTAAGAATGTGATTATATGAATGCAATTATCATGGAAACTTACACATTTAATTCATGTTACATGCTGAGCACTTAATTTTTTTAGGCTATCATTTACCACAGGCTACTGAACATAACAGCATTTTGATTCTGTTTAGAATGGCTGATAATGAGTATATGATTTCCTCTGACAGAGACACTGTGCTCCATCTTTTGACTTTGTCCGGTAGATTTTGCCTGGAGTTCCTTCAAAAATATTTTATATATATTTACTGGAGGTGTGCATGTGCAGATGTATACATGACTGAAGGTTAGAGGACAGCTTGTGGGTATTGATTCTAACATTCTAACATGTGCCTGGGATTTGAACTCATGACATCAAGCTTTACAACAAGCACCTTCACCCACTGAGCCATTTCATTGGTTCTGAATTTTGTTCTCTCTCTTTCCCCCTTCTTTCTGTCTTCTTCCTTCCCTCCCTCCCCTTTCTTCCACTTTTTTCTTTTTGTTTTTTTCAAGAAGGTTTCTTGATGTAGCTCTGGCTGTTCTATCCTGGAATATGTGAGTCACTTCAGCCATCAAGTCCGACTTTGAACTTACACACCTATCTGTCTCCTGAGTTCTGGGATTAACAGCTTGCTTGCGCACCACTGCCTGGCTGAAGATTGGAAAACAAAAAGAGCAAATAAAGAGTTGTACTGTTACCACTAAAGAAACTGAGAGGGACATCTGTGAATTTGCAATAGAAATCATTATATTTTCAAAGCATCTTAACCAGACTTGGTGACAAAGGCAGAAAAATGGTACATGGAAGAAATTAAATCCCAAAGAACTCATGAATGTCTTGGATGAATCATCACATGCTCTGAGCACCCTGCTGCTGTTAGTGAAAAACATGCAGAAGAAGAGAGTGGAAGAAGATGTCCAACCTTAACAACAGTGGGGAAGTCTTAATATTCACTAAGGAGATGGGTTAGGCCCCAGGGATATGACAGCCTTGTAAGGAAAGATCAAGCAGGTCTGAGTCACAGTATCTAACACACTACTGGTACTAAAATCACCATGGTTACAGTTTCCAAGGTTGCGGTAACTAGAAGAAAGATACAATTGAATTTGTTTAGGTTAAAAAATACAAGTTATATGAAGAATACAGGAAGTAATATGAGAGTAATAGTCAAAGAACACATATAACATGACTTATTTTAATTGATAACTTCTATTTCACCTATTGTCTTTCAAAATGTAAGAATAAAAAACACTCAGAAGTAGAAAGAGAATTAATGATTAAAGCTATTGTAGTAACAACCCCCCTTCTCTCTCTCTGCAATCTGGAATCTGCAATTCCATTCCTGGATTGCTCTTCTACCAACGTGCTGTGATGTGGGAGTGTCCCTATATCAATCTGTTGATTTCATTGGTTAAAATAAAGAAACTGCCTGAGCTCATTGATAGGCCAACCCTTCGTGGGTGGAGTAAACAGAATGGGATTCTGGGAGAAGGAAGCTGAGTCGAGAGAGTCGCCATGATGTTCCCAGTCCCTGCAGATGCAGGCTAGAATCTCCCGGTAAGCACACCTTGGGGTGCTACACACAGATTATCAGAAATGGGCTAGTCCAGGTGTGGGAGCTAGCCAATAAGGGGTTGGAGCTAGTGGGCCAGGCAGTGATTAAATGCATACAGTTTGTGTGTTGTTATTTCGGGGGCTTAAGCTAAGCCATGCGGGAGGCCGGGTACAGGACACAGCCGGCGCTTCCTCTGCTACTACAGTGCTGTGCAGCACTAACTACTCAGTACTGGTTGGAACTCAGCTCTGAAATATGTTTCAATAACACATTATGTTCCTGTGAATCTCCAACAATGAAAATAACCCACAATTTTTGGCAGAAGAATTATGAGCTTTGGTGAAACCTGGTGGCCCTTCTATGCACTCAGATTTTGAATACACTCCAGGTTCTATATTCAGACCCTGTCTCCTGCAAGGAGGACAGTGACGCCTTCTAGGTAGTCCTCCTTTTCCTCATTCTCTAGTTTGCATTCTTTATCTTCTCCTGGAAATAGAGTTCAGTACATTAAAGCAATCTAGTTGTGTCCTTTCCCATGTTTCCATGTGAACTGGTATTGATATTCCAGAGGAATCTGCCTGTGGATGTCCTCTGATTATTGTCATCTTCAAAAGGAACAGACATGAGTCACTGTAGGGAGTTCTGAGGACTCCAGCATAATTGTGCTAAACTGTTTCTTGTTAAACAGTGAGTGAGAAGAACCTCTTAGCAGTGGCCTTGTTAGAATTTTGGAGATATTGTTCCACATGGTTAAGATAACACAATTTTTCAGACAGACTAAATATTGATTTCATGAAAGTCAAAAGGAGATATAAGACAGTAGAGGAGAAGATTAGAGAAAGACCAGTGGGTAAGCTGATATGTGGGAGGCATGCATTTTGACCAAGCAAAATGTTAAGAGGCTGAGAGTAGACTTCTAAGTAAATGTTTTATCATGGAGAAATAGCACTGGAGATTTCTCGCAAAGAAAGAGAAATGAACAATAAAATAAAGAATATTCAAATTGAAGCAGTCTCCTAAAATGCATAAAATCATTAGTTAAATAGCATTATTGTTCATAATGTCTACTCAAATATGGCATATCTTCTGGAGAAGAAATGAGAATACTGTAGACATTGAGGGACTATTTTACTATCTTACTTTTTAACTAAGCAAACTTCACATAAAACAACACAGCCATGGAACACTAATCTACTAAATATTCTATAAAAAAATCAGGGATCTATAAAGGACAATATGTAGTGAATATTTACTTCTGGAAGAATGGATGGTAACTTCTGAATTGTTTACACTACCATGGGAAGGAAATAGACCTTATTTTTCAGTAGCATATTATGGCGGGTCCACTTCTTGTTAGAGTTTTTATGATTATTTTTGCATTTATTAATGAATTAAATTTGGAAGTGAAGATTCCTTTTTATGAAACAAATGGAGTACAAAATAGAACATATATAGAAATAGTTTTAAAAAATATTTTGTTCTATGTTTAATTGTGTGTTGACATCTGTATTTCTGTGTGGGTTAGCAGAGTGTAGCTGTCCATGGTGGCCAGAAAATGGTGTTGCATCCCCTAAGTCCCATTGAGTAGGTTGTGAGCCACCAGATGTGGGTGTTGGGAATCAAACTCAGGTGCTCTGCAGGAGCAGAATGCTCTCATCTGCTGACACGTGTCTTCATGAAATAATGTCATAAAAGTTGGTACAAATGTGAATCACAGAGGAGAAAGGAACCAGCACAGGATTAAATGAGGCAGTCTAGACAAACACAATGGCAGAGGTGCCACAGTCCTTGAGGGGAAGGATTGTGAAACTGTACTTCCTGCCAGAATTTAGTTGAGAATGAGATAGGATTTTGGGTTAGGAAATCCAATGCATCCATTTCTATCATGATATTTTTTTTTCAGAAACTCTTATTGATCCCAAGCAAGAGTAGGAGGCAAGAATCCTCAGTCTATAGATGTTTCAGTATCCATAAACAGCATATGTGAGGAGACATTTGTATCCGATGATATTTAAATAAAATCATTATTAAATAAAATAGGTGTTGCCACAGATAGCCAGATGGATAATGTAAGTTGCAGCAGAGAGAAAAATAGTTAAGTCTAGTAATACAAATCTAGAAATAACTATGCATTTAGGGCATTGCGAAAAGAAACTCTTTGCATTGTAATGCATGTGAATGTAACACGGGAAAAAGATTTAGGTGGGACCAAGGGTCACAAGACTACAGGAGCTTAAAAACTCTACTGACTGATTCACGTGAGGATCTTAGGGTGAACCAGGAATGTGATGGATAGGATGCATTTGCATACAAAAGTCAACGAGATTTCCTGATTGCTAGGTGTAAAAGAGAGGTTTTTAGGGAAAATGGAGAGACATGAAATGATAAAAGAGGAGCTTGCTGTACAAGCATCAAGACAATCCCACAGCCTTCCTCTTCAGTTGATTCCAAATGCCTTACTTAAAAAGAAAAATACATTCACACATTTCCTACCAGGCATAGTGTTCCTCCCGACCTCTGCCCAGAGATGTGTGGCGTTTATCGTTTAAAGCAAATTAAAGCCAGTGATTGATTAGCTTTACTTTTATTTCAGAAAATAATGTATTATTCTGCATGTACAAACTCATCAGTGTAAAAGGATTTGCTTTACTTCCACTCTTTTTTCCTGAATTTATGGACTAGTACAAAATTAAGGAAAAAATACTCTGCTTCATTTTAAATTGAGTCCATAGAAATAGTAGCATATATTCCCTGTGCTTTATAACCTGCTTGACTTAGCTCTTGGCATTTTAAGTTGGTGTTTATCTCATTATTGATTTAAGCTATATTTCTTAAAACAGTTTCCAGTTCTCTTTACAGTTAAATTCCCTCTTCATGGTAAAAAGCCATTTCTCTTTCCTTTTACTGATGACAGAATAGCATTCCCAAACTCATTGTTTCTAAAAGTCACTTTTCTACAGTTATGTACTTTGTATGTGTGTGTGTGTATACCTGCATGCCACAACACGCATGGGGAGGTCAGAGGACAAGTAGTGGTGCTGTCATTCTCCTTCGACAATGAGTGTCCCAGGTGCTGGACTCAGGTGCCTCTCTCACCACACACCATGCTATTTTCAAAATTAAATGAGAGGCCGAAGAGATGGCTCATTGGGAAGAAGAGCCTGCTTCTCTTGTGCAGGGCTGGGGTGTCAGTAAGCAGAACACACAAAGAATGGATCTCAATCACAGCCACCTGAGGCTGCAGCTTCAGGGGCCTGGACCTACTCTTCCAGACTCTATGTATGGTACATGCACACACCTGGCACACATTCAGAGCAGTAGCCACACATGTCAATAAAAATAAATATAAACAAAACTTTCAGAAGCTTAAACACAAATGCTTCTGTATTTGTTTAAATGTTTTACTGGGTACTTGTCATGTGCACCGAGATAAGGGAGTTAATGACACCTGACTTGAGGGGTGAGAGATGACAGACAGCATAAGGGATAAAGAAAAGAAAATGTTAAAATTGTGACAAGAATCTTGCTGATGAAGAGTAGGTAATGTTTAACTTTTATAAAAAAACATTTGTTTAATATTGTTGAATATTCTGTTTTAGTCCTTAGTAAATACATTAATATTTCCATTTCACATACGCATGGATGGAGACTGACAGACCTCGTTGTAGATGGTGATTTTCTCTGCCCCTGTGGTCCCTCTGGACCTGCAGTCTCTTATGAAATAACCACTCTGAGGCTTATCAGTTACAATTGTTTGGCCAGTGCCTTAGGCTTCCCACTGGCTAGCTCTGTCTCTTATAAATTAACCCATTTATACTGATCTGTGTTATTGCCACTTGGTTGTAGGCGTTACCTCTGTTCTGGCATTTTTCTCCTTAGACTGCTCTTGTCATCTCTGTTTGGGCAGCTACATGGTTTGTCCCTGACTTTGCCTTCCTTCTTCTCTGTATCTTTGTTTGCATTTTCCATCTAGGTATATTCTGCCTGGCAATTGGCTGAAACAGCTTTATTCATCAACCTATAAGAGAAGAAACACATAGTCATAGTACGTACTGAAGGAAATCTTATATGTTGTGAATGTGAGGAACAGAATGAGAACCTAGGGGAACATGGTATATGGACCTATGTCCTTAACTTACATTTCTGCCTGTGGATGCTGTGGGGAAGTAGGTCCTACATCTTATCAAAGAGAAAAGCTCACAGCAGACCCCCACAATGTCTAGTCATATCTGTATATAATGGATCTGGGTTTTGAGATATCACTACGTGAGGAGTGATTTCTAAAAAGGTCCCTTTTTCTGAAATGTGCAAAGTCTTAGACACTTTATGACAGGAAGATTGCTCTAGTGACATTCTAAATTTTAAATTCTATGATTTTTCCCTTCAAAAGAGGAAACAATTTTCCCTTTGTCATTCACATGCCAGAGACTCAAGATATTTTTTTTTCATACTGGAATATTTCCTACCCTTGTGCAACCATGTGATACTCTGAGAATATTAAACATTCTTTTGTGCAGTGTGCACAAGACAGTGAATTTTATTCATTCCATTTTTAGCCAAACACAAATAAAGTATGGCAAGACACAGAGTTACACATGGCTCACTCCTGATCTTCCCAGGTCTATTTGCAGAGTGCAAAATGTATTAATTGTATGTCATAGATATTCTCTCCTAATCATCCCTCAAGGGCTTTTAACCAAAACTAAAGCATATCTTAAAATGATTAGTTTGAGACTAGTAAATGAATAACACATAAGATGTTAACTTTTTATCAAACACAGGAAAATTTGGTCTTTAATTTGGTTATTTCTGATTTCTTTTTGCATGGCAATAATAAATGACTTGGTTAATGTTTATGCTTTGGGCTCATAAGATATTTGATCTCAACTAGTATTAAGGTAAGTCTGTTTACCTTTTCATCAAAACTTATCTTAATATCTCTATTTTCTTCAGCTTTGCTGTTGAATTCTTGTCCTTTGTAACTGGTAACATTTGAATACCCCATTTTATATGGAGTAGGCAGGGAAAAATCATTTGGCTAGAAATAAAACGTCCCTAAAGTATCATCAAGTTTTAAATTATCTTTATCAGTTTCAATCTTTTATTTCTTCTTATTAGATAGTAATGTGTATTCTTTGTACCCAAATCAATTCATCTTCTATTCTAGGCTGCAGGAACAGTGAGCAGATGTCTTTGTGGCTGATGCACTGTTTCTTGTCCCCTCTAGTAGAAAGTTACTCTAATAGTAGGACAATGGTGACATACAGTTATGGCTTTGGGTAATGCTCCAATTACCTAAAGCCTGTCAATTAATGCTAATGATTTTTCACTTATAGAAAGCTGGAAGATTACATAGGCTTATTCATGAAAGGACTTGCTTAAAACCAATATCATAAGCTTCTCTTTGAGGTTCCTGTCTGTGCACAAAGACACTTAGGAGGATCTGTAAGGGGTGGAGATTTGAGGAAAAGGAGTCAAAGAAGATGTTCTTAGCATTCACCTGGAGGATGAAAATAATCCTGTCAAATATTTAAAGAGAAAGGACACCAATGTGGTGGTTTGAATAAGAATGACCCCCATAGGTCCATATATTTGAATGATTTATGCGCACCTCTCCTTTCCATGTTGGGACTTTGACTGGTTTTAGCTTGTGCAGGTCTTGAGTGTGCTGCCTCAAGACTTCATTCGTACACTTTAACTTTAATTGTGTTATTGGGTATTTTAAAAAAGTCCTGTAGTGTTTTTAATTTAAAAATTATTTATAGCCCACTTCTGCCCAGACCACTGAAGCAGCAGGATGTGATCTGCCCCACTGAAAAAAGGCTGCAGGATTCGGTTGCTGTTCTCCATTCCAGCAGAGGATTGTGATTTGTGGCCTGCCTGCCCTGCGGCAGCGTGGTCGGCCCTTTGTTCGCGAGACACCCAAGCAGCACGGAGACCAGATCCCGGTACCAGGAGAGACATCACCAGGGTGGGTGAGTTTCTGACTGCGGCAGCAGCCCGGGACAGGGAACTCAGACGTTCCTCAATCCTCCTGCACTCCTTGGTCAGTCTGCAGGGGCTATACTGCCCGATACTTCCTCTCTATTCATATCCCACCCAGCTTGCATCCACGACCCTCCCCCACCTCCTCTGACCCCCCGCCCCTCCTTGAACCACACAACAGCTCCCAGCTCAGCCTGTTTGGGCGCTGGGACAGGGTCCGAATTGGGAGGGCAGCCAGAGGGTGGTAGCTCCTTGTCTAGGGTGGCCTGCCTGCCCTGCGGCAGCGAGGTGCCGGCCCCTTTGTTCGCGAGACACCCAAGCAGCAGGGAGATCAGATCCGGGTGCCAGGAGAGACATCACTGGGCAGTTCAAGCTCAGCAGGACGGACCTTGCTTCCACACTGAAGAGATACACCCAGAGGCTCAGTCACAGCAAAAACTGGACCAAGACACCAGGCCTCTCTTGGCTTCATTTGAAAGAGGAGATGGGAAGGCGCCAATGCAAGAATTCCTCCAACAACCTGAAAGGCAACATGACATCACCAGAACACAGGGATCCTGAAATAAGATGAATTGTACACCCTACTCCAGAAGAAGTAGAAGAAATCGACCCAAAAGTGAATTTTTTGAAAATAATAGAAGACCTTAAACAGGAGGTGAAAAACTGCCATAAACAATTAGAGATTACAAACAAAAAAGGTAGAGGAAATGAATAAATCGCTCAAAGATACCCAAGAAAACCAAGAGAAACAAGAAAATGCAATCAAACAGGTAAGGGAAATAGTTCAAGACCTGAAGAATGAAATGGAAGTAATGAAGAAAACACAAACCGAGGGAAGGTTGGAGATGGAAAACCTGGGTAAACGAACAGGAACTACAGAGACAAGTACTACCAACAGATTACAAGAGTTAGAAGAAAGAATGTCAGACACTGAAGATACCATAGAGAAAATTAACACACTGATCAAAGAAAACAGCAAAACCAACAAATTCTCATCACAAAACATTCAGGAAATATGGGACACAATAAAAAGACCAAACCTAAGAATAATTGGGATACAAGAAGGAGAAGTACAGCTCAATGGTTCAGAAAATATATTTAATAAAATTATAGAAGAAAACTTTCCCAGCCTAAAGAAAGATATTCCTTTGAAGGTTCAAGAAGCATACAGAACACCGAATAGACTGGACCAGAAAAAAACATCTCCTCGCCACATAATAATCAGAACACAAAACATCCAGAATAAAGAAAGAATATTAAGAGCTGCAAAGGAAAAAGGTCAAGTTACTTATAAAGGTAAACCTATCAGACTTACTCCTGACTACTCTATGGAAACCATGAAAGCCAGAAGGTCCTGGATAGATGTACTGCAGAAGCTAAGAGAACATGGATGCAAGCCCAGACTACTATACCCAGCCAAGCTTTCGTTCACTATAAATGGAGAAAACAAAGTTTTCCAGGATAAAAACAAATTTAAACAATACGTAGCCACAAATCCAGCCTTACAGAAAGTAATAGAAGGAAAATCACAAACCAAGGAGACCAACAATGACCACAATAACTCAAACTTCTAGACACCCTTTACCAGCGCAACTAAAAGAAAGCAAACACACAAACCCTATGACTAAAAAAGTGACCAGAGTTAGCAACCACTGGTCATTAATATCCCTTAATGTCAATGGACTCAACTCACCTATAAAAAGACACAGGCTAAGAGATTGGATACGCAAACAGGATCCAACATTCTGCTGTTTACAAGAAACACACCTCAACCACAAAGATAGGCACCTACTTAGAGTAAAGGGATGGGAAAAGGTTTATCAAGCAAATGGACCTAAGAAACAAGCAGGTGTGGCCATACTAATTTCTAACAAAGTTGACTTCAAACTTAAATCAATCAGAAGAGATGGAGAGGGATATTTTATACTCATAACAGGAACAATTGATCAGGATGAGGTCTCAATCCTGAATATCTATGCCCCTAATATAAAAGCACCCACATATGTAAAAGAAACATTACTAAAACTCAAAGACGCCATCTAACCGCACACACTAATAGTGGGAGATCTCAACACGCCTCTTTCACCAATGGACAGGTCAATCAGACAGAAACCTAACAGAGAAATAAGAGAATTAATGGACGTATTGAATCAAATGGACTTAACAGACATCTATAGAACATTCCACCCAAATAGGAAAGAATATAACTTCTTCTCTGCAGCTCATGGAACCTTCTCGAAAATTGACCACATCCTCGGTAACAAAGCAAACTTCCCACATTTACAAAAAATATCCATAACCACCTGTGTCTTATCAGATCACCACGGACTAAAGTTAGAATTCAACAACAATGCTACCCCCAGAAAGCCTGCAAACTCATGGAAACTGAATAGTCAACTATTGACCCACACCTGGATTAAAGAAGAAATAAAGAAAGAAATTAAAGTCTTCCTTGAATTCAATGAAAATAAAGAATCAACATACTCAAACTTATGGGACACTTTGAAAGCAGTCCTAAGGGAAAGTTCATAGCCCTTAGTGCCCACTTAAAGAAAACAGAGAAAGCATACATTGGAGACTTAACAGCCCACCTGAAAGCTCTAGAAAAAAAGAAGCAGACTCACCTAGGAGGAGTAGAAGACTGGAAATAGTCAAACTGAGGGCTGAAATCAACAAAAATAGAAACACAGAAAACAATCCAAAGAATCAATGAAACAAAAAGCTGGTTCCTGGAGAAAATCAACAAAATTGATAAACCCCATCCAAACTAATCAAACGGCAGAGAGAGAATCTGCAAATTAATAAGATCAGAAATGAAAAGGGGGACATAACCACAGACATAGAGGAAATTCAGAGAATCATTAGATCTTACTACAAAAGCCTGTATGCCACAAAACTGGAAAATGTAAAAGAAATGGACACTTTTTTAGATAAATACCATATACCAAAGTTAAATCAGGACCAGGTGAGCAATCTAAATAGACCTGTCAGCTTCGCGAAGAATTAGAAGCTGTTATCAAAAACCTCCCTACCAAAAAAAAGCCCAGGACCAGACGGTTTCAATCGGAATTCTACCAGAATTTCCAAGAAGACCTAATACCTATACTCCTTAAGGTATTTCACAATATAGAAACAGAAGAGTCATTGCCAAATTCCTTTTATGAAGCTACCATCACTTCTGATACCAAAACCACACAAAGACTCAACCAAGAAAGAGAATTACAGGCCAATCTCACTCATGAACATCGACGCAAAAATCCTCAACAAAATACTGGCGAACCGTATCCAAGAATACATTAGAAACATTATCCATTATGATCAAGTAGGCTTCATACCAGAGATGCAAGGCTGGTTCAACATACGAAAATCTATCAATGTAATCCATCACAAATAAACTGAAAGAAAAAAACCATATGATCATTTCATTAGATGCTGAAAAAGCTTTTGACAAAATTCAACATCCCTTCTATGATAAAAAGTCTTGGAGAGACTTAATATAATAAATACTTAAATATAATAAAAGCTATTTACAGCAAACCGACAGCTAACATCAAATTAAACGGAGAGAAACTCAAAGCCATCCCACTTAAATCAGGAACACGACAAGGCTGTCCACTCTCTCCATACCTCTTCAATATAGTGCTTGAAGTTTTAGCAATAGCAATAAGACAACATAAGGGGATCAAGGGGATTCGAATTGGAAAGGAAGAAGTTAAACTTTCGTTATTTGCAGATGATATGATAGTCTACATAAGCGACCCCAAAAACTCCACCAAAGAACTCCCTACAGCTGATAAACACCTTTAGTAATGTGGCCGGATACAAGATCAACTCCAAAAAATCAGTCGCCCTCCTATACACAAAGGATATGGAAGCAGAGAGGGAAATCAGAGAAGCATCACCTTTCACGATAGCCACAAACAGCATAAAATATCTCGGGGTAACTCTAACCAAAGAAGTGAAGGATCTATTTGACAAGAACTTTAAGGCATTGAAGAAAGAAATTGAAGAGGATACCAGAAAATGGAAGGATCTCCCTTGCTCTTGGATTGGGGAGGATCAACATAGTAAAAATGGCAAATCCTACCAAAGGCAATTTATAGATTCAATGCCATCCCCATCAAGATCCCATTAAAATTCTTCCACTGATCTTGAAAGGACAATAATCAACTTTATATGGAATAACAAAAAACCCAGGATAGCCAAAACAATCTTGTACAATAAAGGTACTTCTGGAGGCATTACCATCCCTGACTTTAAACTCTACTATAGAGCTACAGTAATGAAAACAGTGTGGTATTGGCATAAAAATAGAGAAGTCGACCAATGGAATCGTGTAGAAGACCCGGATCTTAACCCACAAACCTATGAACACCTCATTTTCGATAAAGGTGCTAAAAGTATACAATGGAAGAAAGAAAGCATCTTCAACAAATGGTGCTGGCACAACTGGATGTCAACCTGTAGAAGAAAGAAAATTGACCCATATCTATCACCAGTGCACAAAACTCAAGTCCAAATGGATCAAAGACCTCAATATCAATCTGAACACACTGAACCTGATAGAAGAGAAAGTGGGAAGTACCCTACAACAGATGGGCACAGGCGATCGCTTCCTAGGTATAACCCCAGCAGCACAGTCATTAAGGGCAACATTGAATAAATGGGACCTACTGAAACTGAGAAGCTTCTGTAAAGCAAAAGACACTGTCACTAAGACAAAAGGGAACCCACTGACTGGGAGAAGATCTTCACCAACCCTACAACAGACAAAGGTCTGATCTCCAAAATATATAAAGAACTCAAGAAACTAGACTTTAAAATGCTAATTAACCCAATTAAAAAATGGGGCACTGATCTGAAGAGAGAATTCTCAACAGAAGAAGTTCAAATGGCCAAAAGGCACTTAAGGTCATGCTCAGCCTCCTTAGCGATCAGGGGAAATGCAAATCAAAACAACATTGAGATATCACCTTACACCTGTCAGAATGGCTAAAATCAAAAACACTAATGATAGCCTTTGCTGGAGAGGCTGGGGAGAGAGGGGCCTCATCCATTGCTGGTGGGAATGCAAACTTGTGCAACCACTTTGGAAAGCAGTGTGGCGGTTTCTCAGGAAATTTGGGATCAACCTACCCATGGACCCAGCAATGCCACTCTTGGGAATATACCCACGAGGTGCCCGAACATATGACAAGGACATTTGTTCAACTATGTTCATAGCAGTATTATTTGTAATAGCGGAACCTGAAACAACCTAGATGCCCCTTCAATGGAAGAATGGATGAAGAAAGTATGGAATATATATACATTACGAATACTACTCAGCGGAAAAAACAATGACTTCGCGAATTTTGCATGCAAATGGATGGAAATAGAAAACACTATCCTGAGTGAGGTAACCCAGACCCAAAAGGATGAACATGGGATGTACTCACTCATAATTGGTTTCTAGAGATAAATAAAGGTCAGTGAGTCTATAATTTGATATCCTAAAGAAACTAAATAAGAAGGTGAACCGAAAGAAAAACATATAGCTATCCTCCTGGTTATGGGAAGTAGACCAGATTGCCGGGCAAAAATTTGGGATCTTGGGGGTGTGGTGGTGGGGAGGGGGGTGAGGGGAGAAGGGGAGAGAAATGTGAGAAGGGGAGGGATGGGGGGAACCTGGGGAAACAGGATGTTTGGGATAAAGGAAGGTTGGTTACGGGAGCAGAGAAGCACACATCTTAAGTTAAGGGAGCCATCTTAGAATAGAAAAAAAAAATAAAATAAAAAAAAACAGTTTCCAACAGAGAGAGCTTAAAGCTGCCTAACAAGTACTCAAACAGGTAAAATATAAATCAACAGGTAAAGTATACAATAATCAACAAATACAGTATATTAATTATAATGCAGCTATGGCAAGTGTGCATATTAAATATAAAACTTATTCTACAACATTTTTATAAAAAAATGCTGTTTATGGCAAAAATCTTCTCAAGTTTTTGCCAATTAAGATATTAAACTCTTAATTTAAACCAGTAGCCTGTCTGGTACAAAAGGGCAGGATAAAAAGCTAAAAAATGGCTTGATCCCCAGATGATTATTGCTACAATTCACACAACTGTATTTTGCTAATGTTATAGCAAAAAAAATCCCTTAAAGGATTTTATGCTAAATTTTACAAATGGCTCTTCCAATGGAGGAACTGCATATATGCTAATAATAATAAAAAAAATATTATGGAGCATAATAAGGCTGTTGTAAGCCCAGCTTATGAAACTTGCAAGTAGATCCAGATGCAAACGGATCTGACATGATAACACCAAGCTGACCTTTGCTAGGGCAAGGGTGGAAAAGCCCTTGCAATGCATTATGAAAAAACCCGACCTATATATATTTGGGGTCGAGGATATGTTTATGCTTTTTTCACAGAAGAAAATAAAAGCTGGGCCTGATGTCGAGGCTGCGCTAGGACACAGAGGAGTTCCTGAGGCGATTGCAGAGAGGTCCTTGGTCTGGCTTTTCCTGCCCCCAAGGAGAGAGCAGTCCCTGATAACAGAACCTGCTGCTCCACTCTACAGGTGTCAATTCTGCCTCCTGAGTCCAGGGAGACCGGCTGAGATAATGCCAGGATGTGCTTCAGATAGCTGAATCCAGCTCACCTCACCCAGGAATCCCACCGGCCCTGAAGCACAAGTGCTAAACTGCTTCTGCAGCTTGAACTCTGGTCTGCTTTGGAGCTGAGATGCAGACTGGACATCAGACTGTTTTAATCTTTGGGACACAGAACTCATTTTAATTAAAATACTAACCTCTTCACTTAAGAAGAGGAAAGATTGGGGTTCCTGTGACTGTTGCTCAGAGTCTGGAAATGGTGGTATTTGACAACAATGTATGTCATTGTACTCTTACTGAAATTGATCTAATGATATTTGTAACTGCTTATAGATGTTGGGAAAGGTTTGACACATGCTGTAAAGTGTTTGGGTTTAATGCATATGTTAAGAATTTTAGATTTTGATCCCCTTTTTCACCTCCCTAATTGATGACAGGCAAGCACACGTAACTTTTTGTGGAGTAGGCATTTAGGAAGGAGGACATACCATGGGCCAGACTAAAAGGTGAATACTGGGTTTGGAAGGTGCCCCTTTCTTCTTGTCTGGAGATGGAGTTATTGGTGCCAAAAATTATATCATATCTTTTGTTTAAGGAGCACCTCACAGATTTTTCATTAATGATAGATACAGGGGCCCAATGACCGGGAGTTAGTGTGGATCCTCACCCTAAATTTCAAACCATACAGAGGCCGTACAGGCCGGCTCAACATGGCATGGTTTTTAGGTACGAGGGCGCTCTCCACATAGCCTAAGACAGGGTGCCCTGTGATCTGCTTACTTTAATCCCTACTAGATACCTTTTATTTGAGAAGCTCCAAGAAACTAATGCTACTCATAAGGCACCCCTCTGTTCCCAGGAGAGGTAAATTGCTTCACCAGTCGAGAGGAGGGTCTCTCCTGTCCCAGTCCCTTCTCCTTTAGATCTGACACCATGGTTGACTCTGTCTTGGTGCCCTCCACCTATACCTACTTGCCTTTATATAAGAAAGGAGGAATATGTTGGGGAGCCGTTTCCCCCTAAAGATTGTTACAGAAAACCATCACCTTGGGGAGCCTGCAGGTAACCCCAAACCCATAATTATGTTAAGAATAGTCCTATTGGCAAAACCTGCCCCACACCCAATTAGCTATTCGCTAATTGCTAATGAACCTAATCTGATAGCGGGAACTGCCTTAAATCCCAGCTATCCAGGGAACTAGGTGTGGCAACTCCTGACTTCTTGGCCTACCTGACCGGATGTAGGGTTACGTGACCGGGACCACGGCCAGATTCCATGCTCCTGTGCCCCGCTCCCCAAGCCCTCATTCAGGGGGTATAAGTTGTTACCCTGTCCCTAATAAACCGGAGGCTTTGACAAAAAAAAAAATTATCTATAAAATTTTTATATATTAAATTTATTACATTATTCTTTACCTTCCTCCAACCTCTTCCAGTTCTCCCTCCATGGCCATCCAACTTCGTGTTCTTTCTCTCTCTCTTTTTTTTATATTTATTTATTTATTTATTAAAGATTTCTGTCTCTTCCCTACTGCCCGCCTCCCCTTCCCTCCCCCCTCCCCCCAGTCAAATCCCCCTTCCCTCGTCCACCAAAAGAGCAATCATGGTTCCCTGCCCTGTGGGAAGTCCAAGGACCACCCACCTCTATCCAGGTCTAGTAAGGTGAGCATCCAAACTGCCTAGGCTCCCACAAAGCCAATAGGCGCAGTAGGATCAAAAACCCATTGCCATTGTTCTTGAGGTCTCGGTAGTCCTCATTGTCCGCTACGTTCAGCGAGGCCGGTTTTAACCCAGGCTTTTTCAGACCCAGGCCAACTGGCCTTGGTGAGTTCTTCGACAAAACATCCCCACTTTGTCTCAGTGTGTGGGTGCACCCCTTGCGGTCCTGAGCTCCCTGCTCGTGCTCTCTCTCCTTCGCTCCTGACTTGGAGAAGCCAAATAAGAAGGAGAACCCAAAGAAAAACATATAGGCATCCTCCTGAACATCAACCTTCATCAGGCGATGAAAGGGAAACAGAGACAAAGACCACATTGGAGCACCGGTCTTTCTCTCTCTTAAAACCAACACAAAAACCAAAACAAACACAAGCAAACAAAAAAGAAAGTATACACACACACACACAAACACAAAAACCTCCCAGAAACAAAAACACCCCCCCTAAAAAAAAAAACCCACACAAATAAAAACAATCAAACAAAACCATCATGGTGCTTGTTTTGTGTTGGTCAACACCCCTGAACATATGGACTGGCTTGAGTGTGGTTGGCACATCCAGTGCCATTTCATTGATGATAACGGACTTGCCCTCTTCCAGCAGCTACCAATTATAATTAGTTTCTCGGGTTATGAAAGACCCTCAATGAGGGGAGACTCTTACTCAAGTCTCAGGATAACACGACCCTTCCAGTAACTCATGAGAGACTGTCATTGCTGCAATCACGTGAGGTTTGACAGGTACCAGGCCAAGACTCGTAACCCATGTAGGGGAGGAGTAACTGGGAGAACGGGTTTTAAGGGAAGAAACTACAGCTCAGTAACCCAAAGAGGGTAGGGATGGCATCTGGGAAAAATTCCGAAAATACCAGTGATGATCACAAGGGGGAAACTCCCTGTTTCTCGAGATTACAATCTAACTTTATCTTCAGCTAGTTCCTGAAACAGTCACTGAACCAGCTAATCCTAGATTTTCTGATTCTTCTCTCCCTGCTTAGATTTTTCGCTCTATTTTTTCCTGCTGGGGGGGTCTGGATTTATCCAGGTCTTTCAGTTAGTGGTGTTTACTTCCCCTTCTCTGTACTGGAATTTTGTCTGGCGTGAACCCAGATAGGTCTTGCATGTGATGCCAGTCCCTGTGAGCTGGTATGTGTATTATATTTTCCGAGGTTGGTCTTGTGTTTGATGAGAGTCTCTGTGAGCTGGTATGTGTATTATGCTTTTGTATATGAAAGAAGAAATTTTCTTGAATTCACCCAACACCTTTGGCTCCTGTAATCTTTCTGCTTCCTTTTCTCGCGTAGATTCCAGAGGCTTGTGGGGGAGGGGATGTGACACAGACATTAGATTTAGAGCTGAGTGCTCCAAAGTCCCTCACTTTCTGCACTGAACATTAGTTTTCAAAAATGCAGAAAAAAAATAAATGAGTGAAAGCAGTTTTCTGTGTGATTACTGGGTCATTACACAGCTTATATCTGTGCCACTGTGACACCAAAATTGACATGAAGTGAGCATTTCAAATGCCTATGGCGTTCTCCTCATCTACATGGTATTTAACATTTTGCCTTAAACACCATGTAAATAATGAGCTTAAATGAACTAAAACAAATGAGAAAGCAAGAGCCCCGAAACTTCTACTTTCACCTCCTGGAGTATTGAGTTATTTTGAGATCAGTCATCATTATTCTTAGAGCCCATTAAAAATACATTCACTCTTGAGTATTCAAACTTTTGTTTACACAGATGACATTGGGTCTCAACGCATTAGTGATTTCTGCAAATAGGCAAAGGACACTTTCACTTTTTGTTCTGACAGAATTTGTCAGACAGCATTAATCTCGTGAGGAAGAAAAGCCTGAACAAAAGGCAATGGATTCAGAAATAAATTAGATAGGGTGAAGAAATCATTGAAAATTGAATGGTTTTCATGGCATGATAAAAGATTAATGTTTCCTATTTCATTTCTGGGAACATTTGGAGGTCTAAGCGTCTTTGGTTTTTCTCATTTTAGAGAAACAAAATCTCACATTGAACCTTCATGATAGAACCGCTATTAGCCATACATGATAAAGAAAAAAGTTGCAACACAAAAAAAGGAAAATAGCATACACCATACTGTACAATCAGGGAAGCATTTAGTATGGATTAGGCTTAGATGTGTCTTCCAAAGAGTATTATTAGTCTATTCTATCAAAGTGGGTTAACAGATAAGACACCAAGTAACCAAGACACCAAATATGTCTTCGGTTATGAGGTAGAGTGATTAAGTAAATTAGTGTGTGTCCCTTTTTCCTTTTCAACTTCTGGGGAGGCCTTAAGACTGTTTTGAATTTCTAGTAGAATCCAAAGGGAAGGTTTCAGAGCGATTCAATAAAATGATGGTACAAGAAGAACATTAGTAGAGTGATGTTCTAGGTTTCCATCATCTTCCTCAGTCTTCTCTGGAAATATGCTTGAAAGTTTCTCCCAGTGATGAAGAATTAGGCAAGGTGTAGTCTTCTGGAGTTCAGGGTAGAGGGCTGGTTGTTCCACAAATGTCAGTCTTAGCACAAATTTCCCAATTGCCAGTTTCCCTACTGCATTCGATCCATCCTTCTTTATTCATCAGACACCTGAGACATGATACACATCTTCATTCTTAGGTTAGTTGGTTCTGTGGAAGGACAGGAATATGACTTTCTGATTTAATCTTTTCACTCCTTACTTTGGATAAAGAATTTATATATACACATTATGTTTTATGAATCAAGTCGGTATTTGTGTACTTTTCAATGTAGAAAAGAAGAGTAAACAAACAGTTCCGAGCAGAATGTAAAGCAGTGTATGCCGCTATCAATCATTTTAGTTATGGAAACACTGTGCTGGTGTGATGTATTTCGGAAGCTCCCTGCAGAACACACCCCAAAAGAATGAAAAGTAAAACTCCCCCAAACCACATACACAAAGTAGCAGCAGAGAAAAAGAAAGAGGGAGAAGGAGTTAGAGAGGGATACAGAAGGGCAGTAGAGTGGGAGAGATCAATAGACAGACAGACGGATAGATAGATGATAGATAGATAGATGATAGATATATGAGTAGATGGATAGATAGATGATATATGAGAGAGAAGATTAAGCTGACAAATCAATGATATAAAAACTATCAATAGTATGCTATAGTGAAGAAACCCATAATGAGACAAATGGGCACCTTAGTCTCTCACAGCAATATTTCGCAGCCTTGAGTTTTGATTCATGCCGTGATAGCAATATCAAAATGATCTATACACATGTAATGGCCACTATGAGTGGAGGTAAAGGCTCCTAATCAGTCTGATATTTAATCTAAGCTATGACTGTCTCTAGCTTGGTCATAAACTGTTTAAATGAATCTTTTATTTTTCCCATGCAGTTCAGCCCAACCAAATGTCTACTGTAAAAATGAGGTTTGTAAGGAAAAAATAATGGAAAGCAACTCCCACACATCCTCTGACTTACAAGCCTTTATATATGGTGTAGGTATTTAGGTATTTACTAGATGCAGGATTGCAAATGACATGCTGAGCTTCTCGCTTGGACATGTTTGGCTATCAGACACTCAAGAAAAAGAGTAAAGTTAAAAAGCCTTATAAGTATGATGATGTGTAGATGAAGATATGTTGCAGAAGGAATAAATGGGATATAAATAGCGTTGTAGTCGAAGAGAAGTAGAGGCTGGAGGGATGGTTCAGGAGTTCATTTTTCTTTATGGCCTCACAGGACCCTAGAGTTCTCCTCCCAGTACCTGTGTTGGACAGTCCACAATGTCCTGTGATTGCAGCTCACAGGGTCCTTGATGACCGGCCCGCCTTCTGTGAATGTTCATGCTCTTTACAGCCAACCTGAGTACAGTGGACACTCTAAGAGATGGTCAGTGTAGATGGGTCCAAAACTCTCCCTTGGAGTCTAGATATTTTCTGTTAGAGACACTAGTAGGGAGCTGCTAGGAATGAACTCTGCACGGTTTCCCAGTGCAACTTGTCATTAAGACATGTTAGGGGGATCAGGAAGACTGGAGGAGAAAATGGATTTTTCATAAGACCCTGTTTTTTGTTGTATACGTATATAAAGAAGTTTAAGAAAAAGAAAAGTAATTTTTAAGAAAGAATGGAAAAACAGCAAAGTCACGAATTTATTTTTACCTTCTACCAGTGCATCTGAGATATGATTGTTCAATCCATTGAGAAGATAACCTAATTTTGCTGGGGTACTTCCTTTTACTCCTTCTGATTTTTTCTTATGCATTTCCCTATGTTGATCAGGAGAGCCTTGCATAGGCTCAAGGAGTCCTCCTGTCCCCAGTGTCCTGAGCAGCAGGAATGACAGAAGAACACTAATGTCCAGTTATATTCTGAGTTCTTAAGGTTAATGATTTGACCTTCTAGCTTCTAATGAAAATGCAGGGTTTCTTTTTAAATTTTCTTTGCTTTTCCCTTTTTGTTGTTTTTTTTTTGTTTTTACATCCTAATCTATGTTTCCTCCCTCCCTTCTCTCCAGTTCACCCGACCCCCATCCATTCCTTCTCCACTATTTCTCTTTCAGATATAGAAGGCCCTTCCATGGGTATTAGCCAGTCATGGTGCCCTCCGGTTGCAGTAGGCCTAGACTCCTCTTCTATTAAGGTTGGATGAAGCAATCCAGTAGAAGGAATGGGTCTCGCCTCTGCTCACTTTTAGGAGTTTCTAAGAAGACCAAGCTACACAGCTGTAAAGCATATATAGAGGGTCCCAGGTCATTTCCCTTTACTAGACTCTGAGTTGTCCGTTCAGTTTCTGAGAAGCCTGTATGAGCCCAGGTTAGTTGGCTCTGTGGTGTTTTGTGTTTTTGTGTTTTTGATTTTGTTACTGCGAATACTTCCTCCCTCTTTTTGTAGGTTTCTCTAAGCTCTGCCAAATGTTTGGCTATGGGGTTCTCTTTGCATTTGTTTCCATCTCCACCTGCTGGGTGGAAGTCTCCTCAACAGTTGGCTAAGCACTATCTGAGTATATAAGAATATCATTAGGAGTTATTTCATTGATGTTTTTTTCTTTTCTTTTGCCTGCCATTCAGGTTTGGTTCTGTCCTAGGTCTCTGGGGTACTGCCTCTGGGTCATGGCCCTCAGACTGGAAAACTCCATCTCAAGGTATGGATTTCTGCCGGTCACAGTCATTAGCTGGTCACTCCTACAATTTTTGCACCATCTTTACCTCAGCACGTCTTGTGGGTTGAACAAATTGTGTGTCAAAGGTTTGCTGGACTGGTTTGGTGTCCTAGTCCCTCCACTGGAAGTCTTTGCCTGGTTACAGGAAATGGCCAGTTTAGGCTCCGTATCCCTTATTGCTGGAGTCTTATGAAGGTTTCTTATTGGGGTAAAGAAAGAACAAATATAAATGGAAGTACATCTGAAATGTCTCTCTTATCTTACCAGTTTCTAGGGGTGGAGCCTCTGCTTCTTAAAGAATATGGAGGGCTCTTAAGCTTCTCTTCTCTGTCAACACATTTTCTTGCATTGGATTCCTCATAGGTCACAACTCTATTCCTCGATCTTCTTTGTTTTAATCAGATCCACCCCCACACATTCTTCATACCTATGCTTTACTTAAATAAATAGCACACATCCTTTTAAAAGGCGAATAGCGAAGAAGTGAATTTCACATAAATAAACAAGGAAAAACTAGTCATAGTATCCATTTCTTTCCTGAGTGATTCCACATAAATCCATGGCTGCTTTCAGCTCCCCCTATACCGCGAAAACTTATACTCCCACATGGAGGGAATTTCCCAGGTCACTTATTGATGCTTTCCCTACAGCCAGAAACACTTCTTTCTTAGTAGCTGCCTGCACAGGTTTGAATTAATCAAGCCACACCCATACAGACATGTCTAGGAGGCGATTCAGAGTGAGTGTGAACCACCAGATGCCTCCGAGTACAATCCTGTTGAATTGGCCTCAGAAACATTTAGCTCTCTGAGGCTGTTACAGTGATGTGTTGAGCTTCCAGTTCCTAGACAAGTGGTACCAGGTAGAGTAACTGTGCTGCAACTGTAGCTACTGCTTTTTTTCTTGAGATCAGCTGTAAAATTCAGGGGACCTTCCCAGTTCTGCAGCCTGGTTTGCCTCATTTTGTGGTTCCACAGATACTCATCTTAATTAAAGGTTTGATGCCTCATTCCTTGTAATAAGGACTATAATAATTCTGAGTAAATTCTCACCCAACTATGGAACTAACTACTTTTTTAAGACACTGAGCGGGGACATACTCTAACTCTGTCCTTCCAGTGATTATTTACACTAAGGATCATGCTTCTGTGGGGAGAAGGTTTTCAAAGAAGGGAGAAACTACAACTAAAGGAGATTTGCATTTTGGAAACATAAATTAAGAACAGGAAAAATATGTACCCCAAAGCCCCTTAGCAATGACCTTGTAATGTAGAGGCTCCTTAAGGTAATTCAAGCTTAATCATTTTTTGTGAATTAATTTCAACAAAGTGGACAGCTACACTTACACCCGTGTTTTAATGCCTGATCTAAAGTATTTTTTCCAAAAGAACAACCCTGTAAAACCTCTCACGTAATCTTAGAGAACACTGCAAGTGTTATAATATTTGAGAACAAGATCAGTGTCTCCAAAAAGTCGAATCATTTTACGAGTATTGGGGAAAACAATGCTCTCAGAGAACAGGCAGTGTCGCTATTTGCAAAATTAAGAAATGATCTCACAAGGAAAATTGAAAAGTCATTCCAGGACAGGTTATATAATTGAGTTCAAATCAGAGAAGACATTTCTAAAGCCTGTAGGAGGGGAAACATAGCATAGGACCCCTAGTTCCTTCAGAAGAAAAACTTTAATTAAGCACAGAAGTTGATGATCATCCTTCCTCAATGGGAGTGCCCACAAATTGTAGGGTTAGGTATCAGTTCCAAGAGCAATTGTTTCTGTTCTCATTTTCAATAATAGCCAATCTTGCAGTGGAGAAATGGACTGTCATATGTTCCAGTCCAAAATGCCAACTTTGGTGCAAACATATGTTAAAAGAAATAAAATGTAAAATACGGCAGAGCCCATCACAAAGGCTAGAAACCCAGCTGAAGTGATTTCCCTCTGTATTAACAAGCATGACTTGATGGTTTGGACATTCCATCTGCTGAAAAAGCTTAAAACCACTTTCGGCTATGAAGAATAGAGAGAATCCAGAACAACCTGGGAGTATTAAGATGGAAAAATGCTGCTAACACAATTTTTCCCATGAAGGAAAAAAAAATAGCCATGTCTCTGTTTGAGTGTGGAGAACAGGAAGTTTTCTATATATTTAAAAGTTCTGTCATTTCGGCTTTACATGGGAGAGCATCTGAGTTAGAAGTACCAATAGCCTTAAGTATAATGCTTTAATAGCACACAACTATGTGAGTCCCACTGAGGGGAAACAGAGAGTAGAAAGAGACTATGTGGAAACTTTACTCTTCCAGAGGAATTTTTTGTTTAATAAAGTTTGTATGTTTGAAACATTTTTCTGAGATCCATAATTTATCCATAGACAATTAAATATCCAGTGTAAAATTTCAGCTTATTAGTTTTAGGCTTCAAAAAAGAAAGAAGTTTAAGGGCTAGAAAAGAGGTTCTTCTTTTGTTTCTTATGGAGGATGAGAATCCTTGGAATCCTTTTAGACTAATCAGTGGCTTGACAGACCAACACCCCTTGACGGTCACTGTGAATATCCCCCCAAATAAAAAGGCAGGGGGTTAGGCACAGCAGGTTAAAGAAATTGGGACCTGCAGAAGAGTCTCACAAGACAGTTTCCTGCTTATTTGGCATTTAAATATTTAATTATTAAAAAAACTTTTCATAACAAAAAGAGGCAAGTTGGCTCCTAGCAGCAGCACTCTACTTCCACTCAAAGAAGACAGAAGACAAATGGGCACAAAACAAACATCCAGCTGTGATTTTCTTCAACTCCCAAGTGTGGACCACTTAGTAAAACTGCCTTTCCTCTAAATTGAAGATCTCCAGACACTGTTACAGAATTGCTGAAATCAACAGACTAACTTCTCGTAACAAGGTAGGCTTGTCTTCCTATAGATTTCTTGGCCCCACAGGATCTTCTGGAGCCCTGGCAGGCCCTGCGCTAAATGTGGAAAGTCAAAATGCAATTTTTAGCAACCCACCGGAGGACTCTGAGGAGTAGCACTAGGTGCCAAATCCAAGTTCTCTGTCATTTTTAATCAATAACTCAAGTAAAATTTTATCTTCTCAAAGATCTGTGATGCAGTTTGACAGCAGAGAGGTTTGTCAGTTTAAAAGGACAACCTCACCAAACAAATTTTAGCAAAATACAAATATACAAGTTATTAAGACAAGTTATAAAGGTATGAGGACAGGGCATGCTGTCAAATTCCTTTCTCATGCTGGCTTTCATAGTTTTAAATTCCTTTTTTTCATTATGCAAAAAATGTTGGTACCGTCATTCTGATATAAATATGCTACTGTTAAAACTTATGTTTTCACAAACCCCCAAAATTCTTGTGAGTTCCAGGGTTCTAAAATGACAGCTCCATCTTAGCCAGGTCAGATACACCCCTCTCAATTTTCCTGGTCTATTTTTTTCTAAACTGAACTTTGTCCTCTGTTTTGCCAGTATCTTTGGGTAGGTATGAGACTTCCAGACATTTCCATATCACAAACACTAGACAGCACAAAGAGACCATCTACCCCCTAGGATGTGTACCAGCACCCTAGCTTCTCAGGTTCCCTCCCAAGATGACACCCACAAATAAACAGAAAGCAGTCTTGAGAATCTTCTGTCCTAATTTCTTCTAACCAGTTGTAACCTCCTGCCTTTTTATCATAAGAAAAAAGATAATGTAATGGTTTGTTCTGTCCCTTTGCAGAGACAGAACCCTGCTACTCTCTCCCCTATCCACTGAGGCAAGCAGATCTTCCTTCCACCTGAGCTCCAGTTCCTTTCTGTCCCTCTCTTGTGAAGAAGCAGCTCTGCCTCTCTCCTTCTCCCCACTTCTCCCCTCCCCCCTCTCTGTTTCTCTCTCTCTTTCTCTATCTTTTTCTGCTCTTCCCCCTTCTCTCCTTCTTCCCTTTCCACTTCCCTTCCATAACCCACTAAATAAATACCCATCTTCTCTGCCAGACTTGTCTCTCTGTCTGCCCACCTGACACATAGCTCCCTGACTGGGACACGCTGGCGCTCATGGTCCTGTGGGCCACTCAGGGAACCACAGCATTTTACCGCACAGCCTCACGTGGCCTACTGCCCACTGTAGCCCGCCAGGGAATGGTACCAATTTACTTTTGCCAAAACAGTTACCACTTAGGCAGGACCTGTTTAGGTGGCCATGTTGAGATATTACGGATGCAGCTTTCCCTGGTCATGTCTAGATAAGCAATAATTTTCTCTTTTTGGTTTTCAAGACAGGGTTTCTCTGTAGCACCAAGCCTGTCCTGTAACCAGCTCTTGTAGACCAGAGCTTGCCTTGAACTCACAGAGATCCACCTGCCTCTGCCTCCCAAGTGCTGGATTAAAGGCTGCACCACCACTGCCTGGTTGATAAATGTCCACATTTTGTCTTCTCGGCTATCTTTCATCTCTTACAATGTCATATAAAAAGTTTAAGAATCAAGAAAAACTAGAAAAATAATCAACAGAAAGGAGGTAAAGAAGAGTGAGGAGCTGGTTCAATGTTTAAGTGTGTTTGCCTTCTTGCAGGACCACGAGTCCAGTTCTCAGAGTTATGTGTTGGGTAACAATGACTGGTGAGATTTCTTTAGGAGAACCAACATGTTCTTTTCTTGCCCTTCTAAAATTTTATCACATAAACTGCCTATACATATGAATAAAATGGTAAAAGTTAATTAAAAAAGCATCAGACTATATATAACTCAGATTTTGGAGTTAACATTATCTTTGAAGAAGAGAGAATAACAAAAGGACAAAAGAGTTAGCGTAGCATTTTTATACTCAATAAAGAATGGACATTCTGTTGGTGAAATATAAGATAAAAACAAACAAAGAACTCATTAGAGTGCCATGTATACATACATATGATTTAGTATTTAATCAATTAGAATAATAATGAAGTCTGTCATTTGCGTAAAAATAAAGATTGTTATCATGCAAATATACACAGAACTCAATAGAAAAGCATCATTTTCTCTCATGTGGAAACTCTTTTATAAAACAGACATAAAGCAGAAGGGGGCTGTGATAGTTAACCATCATTGTGAACAGTTAGCTTGAAAGAATGCCCTAAAAAATTTGGAACACATGCCTCACCCCTCAGGGTTGTGTATGGAATACGATTACAGATAGGGGCACAGAAAACCTTCACTGGGTGTGCAGCAGTGTGGAGCACTTACCTTAGCCAAGGCAAGGAACAGCAACAGTAGATCTCCATAGCTGCTAGTTTTAATACTGTCTTTCTCTTTTTCTTTCTTTTTTTTATTCTATGCAGCATGTGCAAGATTTGTTCTCCTGGGTACCAAGCAATTGAATGGAGATTTGTTGAAGGGTATAAAGGAATGAATAAACAAATTAGTTCAATGAGGTTTTGTCATTTGTGTGTGTGTGTGTGTGTGTGTGTGTGTGTGTGTGTAGAATTATTGATAATAACCCAGATGTGACTGCTAATTTCTTTAATGCATATATGACTATTGGTGATAAATAGGATGGCTCTTTCAAGACCTTATAGGCTAGAGGAAGTTGTGAGATATTTAACACAGTTTACATAAGCATAATAGTGTATAAAACCGGAGAACATGTTGTCTTCATCTTTTGATTCAATCATGAATGGCATAATAAATACCATTTATAACCAGAATAGCACTGAAGTGAGTTAGTCCAAATTAAACAACAGGCTGAGGAAGACTAAGGCTGTGTCTTCCGTGGGAAATACATAAGTGTGAGAACTAAAAGAAAACTGAAACACAGAAGTCCAAATGCCATGATGCATAAGTGGACTTAGGATAAAAAATTTCAAATTTACAGATAGCTAAAAAGACAGCCAACGAAAAATTAAGTAAGAATAGATTACTGGAGAGGAAAAGGCCAAGCAGTAGATCTATGTTCAGTTAAGTCATCATTCACTGGTCTGCAGAGAAATAATAAGGATCTGCAAGAAATCTGAGAGCATATTCTCAATATTTCTCATGTGAAAATGGAAATCCTTTTGAGAACTGGAATAAACAAGCGTGGAAATCACCTATTGAGAACCTTCAAAGCAAAACATTAATGGTCTTGGCAGAATGAGCATCTTGTCGTCAGTACAACCATATATTACTTGGAATCT
>CAWTZC010001365.1:0-25528 GCA_963919715.1 Microtus obscurus
TCCTTGATCAATTTCAATAAGTCCTTCTCCCATCACTCTACCAGAAATTTCTGCCCCCTCCTTTTGCCCAAGCTCACGTTTCATCCTTTATCTCACCAGCATCTCTCAAAGATAAGCTGTCTCCCTTGAAAGGCTTTGATCCTTTGACCTTACATATACACATAATATTGTTTTTTTTAAGTTTATTCTTTGAGGATTTCATTCATGTATAATTGATCATATCTAACTCCCACTTCCTCCTCCATTATCCCCTCGACTCCATACTCTATAATCTGTCAATTTTATATACTCCTATTTTTATACACCAATTAGTACTTGAAATACTACCAAATTTCATTCATGCTATCTCTATATCTACTCATTTGCTTCATAGTCCAAAGCTTCACATGTTCTGAGTTGTTTATCTTTTTTTCTTAGCCATTCTTCATAGCATCACAGTTCCCAGTCTCAAGATTTTAAATAGCATCTATAATCTTCACCCCAGAAGTTTTATGACTACCACTAAACATTTCCTTGAGGCTCTAGACTCTTATAGGAAACCATCTAGTTAGCATCTTCTTACAGTGGTAAACACTTTTTAGAAGAATGAAGAGAGCTGGGCTTCTGTTCCTTTGTACCATTATTGTTAGTCTGTTGAAAGTTTCCATTCAATATTTATTCAGTCAGTCATCTCTCTCTCTCTCTCCATATGCAAAACCAGACACATACAAATATACACAGAATTGTCCTATAAATATATATGTATAAATGTAATTTAAAATATATAAAATTCCAAATTCATGGAAAAAAAATGTAGAGGGGCTTTTTTGGAGGGCCATCTTCTCACCAAAAAAAAAAAATCACAGAGGCTTATTACTAATTATGAACATTCAGCCTTAGCTTAAGTTTGTTTCTAACTAGCTCAACTTAAATTAACCCATATTTTTTTCATCTATGCACTTCTATGTCCTTGTTACCTCATCTCCAGTATGACCATTCTGGTTTATTCTACATCTGGTTGATGACTCTGCCTTTTCCCAGAGTTTTCTTTGTCCAGAAGTCCCTGTTATACCTCCTGCCTAGCTATTAGTAGTTTAGTTTGTTATTAAACCAATCACAATGACGTATCTTCACACAGTGCAAACAACTAATCTAGCATTCCCGTTTTTGTTTAAATAAAAAAGAATGGTTTTTACTCTAACATGATAAAACTATACATAATAAGAACAATTAGCAGGGTAAGAATTACATTTACAATGTCCAGTCAGTTTGCATTTGGCAAATTTAGAGAAAATACTCCATCATCTATCCTATCTTAGTCTCAAGTTTTATACCTAGACCAGTTTTGTCATAACTTGCATTACCAAACTAGAAATATCTTTTTTAGACCTTAAAACATCTTTTAAATAAACATATTAAGCTTTTATTTTTCTCAACCTTATAAATTTTACATATCTTTTGTAAGTTTTTGTTTTGAATATGGTAACAAGGAAAACTCGTAAAACTATAACTATCTAGATGCCAGTCTTCATTAGAGATCCAAGAAGGATAAAATATTACTTGAGTAAACAGAAAGTGCAAAGAAAGCAACTTCCAAATCTATATAAATCACAGAAACAGCTGGCTGTCTGGAAAGTCACTCAAGGTTCCTCTGCAATGTTGGGGCATAACTTCTTCCTCAAAGCAACGTATTTCCTGACTTCCACTTTAAAGTTAAGGCATGCCAAAAGTATCCAGAATGGTTTAATTAATCTACCACCAGCCAAATGCCTAGAATATCTCACAAATTTTTCTGTAAAGCAGGAATTTTGAAGGACTATTCTACCTTTCCTTGGCAAAGTTTGGCAATCACTTTCTTTTGTCCTGCTTGTTCACTTTGAACAGCATACTGTCAGCAGTCAAGGCATAGTTAGCCCCTTACCCAAAAGAAAGAAAATTCAATACGTAGTTTCTTCAATGCCCATCATCCTTTTCTGAAGTAGAAAGCCTTATTTTATTAAAACATCTTAAATGCCATATTCTGTAGGCCTTAGAAGTGTTTGAAGATCACACACACACACACACACCAAATACACACACACATATATAACCTTGAAAACATACCTTACATGACTCTAAGTTTTATTGTTATAGATAACTGACTATTAACTTTTCTTTATTATTCTAAATAGCTTTTAAGGACTGAAACTTAAATGAGCAACAAAGGTACAATATCTTCAACAACAATAGAAGCATACATGTAATGTATCAATATACAAAGTTCCATTCTAATGTAAAATATTTGAGACAAGTGAATGTTCAAAAGTGGACTCAAAAATCTACCATTTTATCACATTATTTCTATGCTATATCTACCTTTTCCCCTTCATAAAGAGATCCCTATATATAATCTTTTTGTTTACTTTTTCCCCCTTATCATGAGCAATAACAATTTGTAACCAACCTCCCTAAACAATGAAATGAATCTATAATCAACCAAAAACTGCCCATTCTACCTCTTGGGAATATCGGGTGGTGTGTTTTCTAAACTGTTTCCTGTTGTCTAGGGATGATGACATATTTAGGGGATCCTGAGAAAAATCGGGTTAATGGTCAAGTCCTGGGAGAGTTAGCTATAACATTTGTTGTCCAGTATCTATGCTATGGGAAAGTGCAATGTTTATCTCAGGTCCTGGTTAGAATAGTCTGTGAGGGTTGGACCATCTGGTAAAGTGATACTCATCCTATCGTATGACTCTTCTGCAAATGAGGCTTATTTATTTACATATTAACTATTTACCATTATGCTCATTTAAAAAAATGTTATTGTTTTGTGGTGACTATACTTGGCAGTCCTCCTGACACACCTATAAAGAGGAAGGCTCAACTGAAGAATTATCTGAATCAGATTAGTCTATAGTCATGTCTGTGGGGACTTTTCTTGATAGCTAACTGATGTAGGAGGGCACAGTTCACTGATAAGAAAGGTAGATAAATATGAACCTGCCAAGCCACTAGCACCCATTGCCTCCTGTTTCCTCCTTCAATTCCAGTTCCCAGGTTCCTGCCTTGCATTCCTGCCTTGGCTAGCATGTATGATGTACTCTTACCTTTCCAACTTGTTTTTGATAAAGGCATTTGTCCAGAACAACTACAAGAATGTTAGGGGCATATCTTCTCCTTTTGTGAAAACCTTTTCTGTTGATTTTTGGGACTATAGAGGAGCAGACAAATAAATGTGTGTGCCTTTCTGTACATGTGTATGTGAGCACATGGAATTAAAATAACATGAAAAAGTGAGATTGGGAGGTCAATTATGCACTCCATTTACCTGACGTTTGTTAAGAGTTAACAATGACAGATCCTCAAACCATAGCAATTGTAATGGAGAACAGAACAAAAGAAAGAGAAAGGAGCTTATTGTTTAATTTGGACTCAGTATGTAATTATTTCTAAAAAAATAAAAAACAGTAACAATAAAAATGAAAAATAATTTTCCATTATAATCAACACTTCTAAGTAGCCACAGACAGCTTTTAATATTGGGACAGTAAATATAGGCTTGTTTTTGGCTTAACTATTAATAAAAATTATAAACTTCAAATTTTTATTTATTTAATTATTTACTTACTTAATTAATTTAATTTAATATTATCACAAATTTTATTTAAGGGAATTTTTTTTACTGAGTCATCATAGTGCATGATTTAGGTATCTTAGAAAGATTAAATTTTCAAAATAGTGTTAAGGTAGAAAATGTTACCGTTGACTTCTTATAGCTCTTAAATCCTAGGAAAACGACCTGATTCAAAGAGCAGTTGGTACTTGGTAGGAGGTGAATAGCTGGGAACCACTATCTTTTCTAGTTCACCTTGTTTTTCTTAATCATTTAATTTTAAAAGCCTTAGGAATGTTTATTGCTTGTTCAGTGCTATTATCTGCAGACAATAGGCTTTAATTTAATCATATGTAAGAATAATACTGATGAAGTTATAAATTTCAGTGAAGCCAAAGGTTTATCTTGTACTTATTTCATTCTTTATTATTCATCAATTTTGCCCTAGACCAGTTCTTAAAGTGGGTATTGTTGTTGTTATTATTTTTATTTTTGCCACTTTTATGATACATCATAGCTAATCATTAATAGAGAACACTTCTACTATTAAAGCTCCAGTTTCTCTGTCTAACTGTCTCTGGACTATTTCTTGAGAGATGGAAATGATAATTATCTAATGTTAAGTTGATTTGACACTGAATAAACAGGGGCTTCCCCTGTTTGTTTTACTTAAAGTGATGTGTAGCTCAGCATGTTTACAAAGAGATATTTGAAAAATCTGTAAAATAACTCAACAGTAACAGTGGGTTTTAAAAGTCCTAGTTACAGAAGATAACCAGAAAATTGACTGGAATATACTTGTCCTTCGAGATGTACATTGTAGCTGAGATCGTAAGTGAAAGTAGTGCATTCCCGGTTTAGTCACATTGAATAGTTAAAACCTTTGCTTTGCAACAGCATCCCAAAATTTATGTCATCCCTTCTACATTCCAAGTTACACAGTACCGGGTTCTTAGTTTCTGAAATTTTATTTAAATTGTTTGAAGAATTCAATCTCATACAAAGATGGAATAGATACTTATGTTGATTTGTCTCCTGACTTTTTGCTTTTATTGTAAAGGATGTTTTTGCTTGATTTCAAATCATAGATTCCATTATATACTCAGTTGTTTATAAACACCTCCCAAGATTATACAAAATATCAACAGAGTTCTATTGCTTCACATAAAACACATGAAATGAATACTATATTCTTCATTGACTTATGTTCCATAGATGACTCTGGCTTTGAAATAAAATGAGTACAAAGGACTTTTGCCTGCATAACTCACTGTCTGGTAGCAAAGGTGTGTAAGCATTCAACAGTAAATCTGTGTTGTGAGTCTTGACTAACTGAGATGAACTAGATATTGAGATTTCCAGAGCAATAAAGAACCCAAAGAAAATCATATAGGCATCCTCCTGAATATCAACCTTCATCAGGCGATGAAAGGAGACAGAGACAAAGACCCACATTGGAGCACCGGACTGAAATCTCAAGGTCCAAGTCAGGAGCGGAAGGAGAGAGAGCATGAGCAGGGAGCTCAGGACCGCAAGGGGTGCACCCACACACTGAGTCAGTGGGGATGTTCTGTCGGGAACTCACCAAGGCCAGTTGGCCTGGGTCTGAAAAAGCCTGAGTTAAAACCGGCCTCGCTGAACATAGCGGACAATGAGGACTACTGAAACCTCAAGAACAATGGCAATGGGTTTTTTGATCCTACTGCACCTATTGGCTTTGTGGGAGCCTAGGCAGTTTGGATGCTCACCTTACTAGACCTGGATAGAGGTGGGTGGTCCTTGGACTTCCCACAGGGCAGGGAACCATGATTGCTCTTTTGGTGGACGAGGAAGGGGGATTTGACTGGGGGAAGGGAGAGGGAAGGGGAGGCGGCGGTAGGGAAGAGACAGAAATCTTAAATAAATAAATAAATAAATAAATAAATAAAAGAAAGAGGGTTTCATTCAATTGTTTAGTTTCATGATTCACTACATTGGGACTGAGGTTTAGAGACAGAGAAGTTGACTTAAAATACACTAATCAGGCTCTCAATCCAGTAAGGGCATTTGAGGCCGTGGTTCTATGTTCAATGTTTGTCTAGGAACAATTTCAAATTCTTGGGCCAGCGAGGTAGTGCAGTGGTTAAAGTTGCTCGCTATCAGTCCTGACTCTTCCTGAGCTGGATCCTTATCTTGCATGGTTGAAAGAGAGAAAGGTATGAAAGCCACTCACTGCTTGTAATTATTTTTGAGTTGCTGCTCCTCACAGCTTTTTATTCTGTCATCCAGCATGCCTCCTTCAAACTATCACCAGCATATGTCTCTTCAGGGCCAACACTTAGATGGAATATTTTACCTGGAATCTTACACGGCTTCCATGTGACTATCTATTATTGGACTACCATAATCTTAAGGATCAAAGATCTTTAAGTAAGGAGGGAATAAGGGAAATAAAAATAAAATCCTTCCTGCACATTTTCTCTGTTAAGACAAAGCAATCTAACATTCAATAAAAAGATCAACCATGAAAAAAAAAACAAAAAAAAGGTCAACCATGGAAAAATGATTATTACTTAATTGGAGAATAAACGTGTTTAAGCAGTAAGACCTTGCAGCATTGCCGCTGTGGTTCACTATTGCCTCCACAATCTCCATTCCCCAAACTCTCTGTGGTTAACCTCAGGAGGCTAGGGAGAGAGAGAGAGGTGGGGGGAGACAGGAAGACAGGGTACTAAGTTCTGCTATTAAAATGGGAAATAATGCTGCCCTTGACATTGGCTTGAAGGTCATTCTTAAGAACTGATTGGACCTTTGTCTCAAACTCTGTGGAACTCAATGGAGTCATTTAATTTTCTTGTCTGGCCTTCATTCTGAAAACACCTTCCTAGTTTTCCTTTCCTAATAGGAACCACCATAGTCTGGCTTTGAACATTTGACTCAGGACAAAGGGTTTTGTAATGCCCTCTTCTGCTCTGTCAAAAGTATTACTGGTGGCCCTCACCAAGTACACAAATGCATTTCATGATGCCACCGACGGATCTGGCTCGGCTTCATGCGAACTGGGACTCCTGTGAAGAAGTCTCCTATCTCTAAGAGATAAGCCACACATTTTTAAAGACAGCTTCCTTTGGGAGCAACTGCTAGGGTTTAGGCTTCTATTTCCTGTCCCCACCACACTCCGCTGAGAGAGTCACCTGTCCTATACACACTGCCACATTGGTCTGAATGTGCACTTTCCTCTTACTGGTGTCTGTGGATGTCGTTCAATGCTGATGTGTTTGAGTAGGGGTTTTCCACTAGGGAGATCCTGACACATCCCAAGGAGCAGAGGAGACACAATACAGCTTGACATTTGTGCCATTGGTAAAAAAAAAATCACAAATTCAAACTTATACGAAGAAACTAACATAAAAAAAGCACATCCTTGTTTAAAAGATACAGACTCGTGTCTGTGGGCATGCCTTCTGAACAGGCCTGACCTCAGCTGAAAAGACTTGCTCCTGAGGAGAATCAGACTAAAGGAGCATCCTCCAATTAGCTTTTTATTTTGATGCTAATTTTAATGAGTTTATAATTTTAAAATTTTATAATCCAAGATAATAAAATTTTATAATGTTTCAAGTTTTACTTTGATTTGATATTTTTCTTTCATTTGTTTTCAAGACATTTTATTTTGAATAAAATAATAGCTTCTTATTTTGAAGATGTTCTCGTTTCTTTAGAATATAATTCAAATCTTTATGAAAATAGTTTTTTTCTGTGGAACTGAAAATCAAGAAATTATTAACTTCAAAAGGCCCAGTAAAGCTCATACCTGAAAGGATTGTACAATACAAGGTCTTTTCTTGTGGTTTTGTTTATTTATTTTATTTTATGTAGTTTTCTAGTCTGGTCAGTTCTTTTATGTCATGCACACGTATCCATCCTTGTGAGGTAATAGTATTGTGCCTGGGGCTTCCTGTAGGTGGCGCTGCAGTCCTGCAAGAATAATGGTAGAGCCACCAACAGGTCTCCATTATGGTTAAGCCTGACACTGATTTAAGTAAGATTCCTTCAGAAAATGGAAAAACCAGTAGGGAGAAATGTGGCTAAATGTAAGCAATAATGAGCAAGAAAGAAAAAATTTACTGAACAAACCTGGAAATTAATATAGACATGTACAATATTCTTCAAAGATGACATTAAATCACCCTCAACTCCTAAAACTGTCACTTTATCCTTCCTAAGACCCCTGGAAAACCTGATTTATACACCGAGAAAGCATGGCAGCGGGAGGAGTGAGCTGGCTTCTTCATGGCTTCTTCAGCTGACTCTATGGAGTTATATTAGTAACGTGAAGACAGAAGCCTGTGTGATAAGACAGTCTACTCCATGGACCCTGTAAGAAAATTTTATATGATTAAAGAACAGAACTAATTCATTTAAAATCTTAAACATTTTCCATAACTGGCAAAGAAGAAGTACAAAAGGAAAAATATATGTATATATATACACACACACAGAGTAATTCACTAAGAGCTGTAAACCCATGCCTTGCAATCAGAGTCCACTTTAAAAAAAAAGATTTATTTATTTATTATGTATACAACATTCTGCCTCGATGTATGCCCACACGCCAGAGGAGGGTGCCAGATCTCAATACAGATGGTTGTGAGCCACCCCGTGGTTGCTGGGAATTAAACTCAGGACCTCTGGAAGAGCAGCCAGTGCTCTTAACCTCTGAGCCATCTCTCCAGGCCCAGAGTCCAACTTTTGACATACTCGAAGCAGAAGGTGAAGGCGGATTTAATTAATTCAGACAAATAGTGATATGTATATATATATAAAACTTTAATGTAAACAAACTCACAGACACCAAGGTTCCCGCGGAGCACAGGAGACAGGAAGCAGACAAGGGCCCGCGCCGCGTCTGCGCACCTTATTTAACAGTCAAAGCCTGCCCTAGGCGAGCCCACCCACTAGGGGGTGGGGCTCATCCCTACATCTCCCCTTTTGTCTAAATAAGACAGAATTAAACCAAATACAATTATAAACAATAATAACAAAAAATAAATATAATAAACAATATTGAGAACAAAAAGTTTTACCAGACAGTCTATCTCAAAGAGTCTAACTAATATAGAGAGTAATTACAGTTATATAATCTTCAACTCCATCAAAGATCTGAGAAGGGAATAAATATTACTTATCCAAAATGTGCCAAAAATAACAGAGACAACTGACTACCTGGGCAATCACCCAAATTCTCGTTTGCAATGTTGAGTCAACCAACTTTGGCTAAGGCCAAACATAACTGACATACGCATTATCAGATGCAAGGAACTTTCTTAGAATCATCCTACCCTGTCTTGGCAAGATAAGACAATCCTGTTTCAAAACTTTGTCAGTAGTTGAGGTATGGGCTTTTCTTAACCCAAAGGCCAGTTCTGCCAAGAAGACAAGCTCCCGTGGAGTGTCTTTGGTGCTCAACGTTCTCTCGGGAGTAGAGTGGCGTTGCCAGGAGTAATTGTGTCTCATTGGCATAGAATTCTAGGTTAGATTAAAAGCCATTTTCTGCAGCTCTTTAAAGAGGCTGAAGATTATACTATCTATACTAAATATAATCTCTATGTATCTAGAAGACCTGATTAACCTAAAAATAAACATGACAAACATATAATTCTCAATACCTATCTAACTTGAAGATTAAAAGAATAAACTGTGCAATATATGAAGACAATGATCTGTGCAATATATGAAGACAATGATCTTCATCTGTAAACAATGTCATTACATATCAAAAGTAAACAATGGAAGGAGCTCACATTCAATATTGATATTACATAAATAGTATCAGAGGTAGAAATGTACATCAGTATTGGTAGAAGTATCAATCTAATATAAGCATATTCTTATACAAAAATAGAGGTAGGAACACTCACATTCAATATACAATATATCAATATACAGGAAACAGTCCGAAAACAATTTTCTGAAATCAGTAACTCACAAATACCAAACATCAAGCCAGTTAATCCCCCTCTTTCTTTTTTTTTTTTTTTTTAACATACCCCTAATTCCATAAAACATCCCCCCATCCCCTCAACCCCAAACCAACCATTAAAAGATGTCCCTAACCCTGAGGGAACTCTGTTGGGAGAGGGGACGTCGTCCTCTAAGATTGCTTCAAGCTGACATGAGGCGACGTTCTCCTTAGGGGCTCCCGTGAAAGCAAATGATGATAAAAATTCCCAAATTAACCTTTGACCTAAGAAAATTGTAACTAGTCTCTGTGTATCTTTAGAAGGTCTGGCCAGAGTGTTGTCAAAAATGTGCACCATTCGGAAATTGTCTCGAGCAGTTGGTACCAAAAAACAAGTCTATTATTAGCGCTTAAAAAGAAAGAAAAAAGAAAAAAAAAATATGTATATAATCATGACGTCATAAAAACCAGATTGAGTTGATGTTGTGGGGCCCCATCTTCATCCTGAAAACTTCAAAAATTATGTAGAAAAATTTGTTGTTTGTTATGGGAAATTTAAACATTAAATAACAAAGACACATAATGACATATAAAGAAAGACACAGATATGAGAAAAAGCAAAGAAAGTTTACCAAGTATATAATTATTCTTATCCTGTGAGATATCTCTTATCAACAGGTTTGGAATTGAAGAGGGACTGGGCCAGAGTCCAACTCAAAACCAGTTCTACATATTTATAAAAAAGTGTTCAATAAAACATATAGATATGTATATATAAAGTCAATACTTACTGATCCTTAGTGAGTTGTAACCATTTTCCATCCATCACTGAGTAAATATTCAGGGTCCCTTAAATTTTTTGAAGATCAGTATTTATCTGTGGAGATAAGAAAAGAACCCTGCCCCCCAACCTATTTATGTTCCTTACCATTAGTATGCTCGTCGTCCTTGTGAATGAATTGTTATTTATCTTTTCCAAGTGTCTTGTCTTCTTCATACCGAACCTTTATTAATTTTGCCGGTATCCACAATTTTTCCTCACCTGTGGAGATAAGAGCAAAACCCCTTCCCCAACGCAGCACATCTCCTGGCTTCCATTGTGAGGTTAGCACATCCTTGAAATAAACTGGTTGATTTAGTTCAGTAGACTTTTCCATTATCCAATGTCTTTCTGCAGCCATTGTTCCTTTCTCATTAGCGTTAAGAAAATTCAAGGTTAACAAAGCATTATGTAACCTATTTCTGGGGGTGTTTTCCACCCTTTTCTGTTTGTTCAACATATCCTTTATAGTTCTATTTGATCTTTCTATGACTGCCTGACCTGTAGGATTGTGTGGTATACCTGTAACATGCTTGATATTGTAATAGTCAAAAAACTGTTTCATTTTCCTAGAGACATAAGCAGGACCATTATCTGTCTTTATCTGTGTAGGTATACCCATGATGGCCATGACTTCTAATAAATGAGTAATTACTGAATCAGCCTTTTTCGAACTTAAAGCAGTTGCCCACTGAAAGCCTGAATAAGTGTCAATGGTGTGATGAACATACTTCAATTTGCCAAATTCTGCAAAGTGGAACACATCCATCTGCCAGATTTCATTCCTATGGGTGCCCTTAGGATTAGCCCCTGCTGGCAGTGGCGTTTGGTTATAGAAAGAGCAAGTAGGGCACTTCTTTACAATCTCCTTAGCTTGTTGCCATGTAATAGAAAACTCTTTCTTCAAGCCTTTGCTATTAACATGATGTTTTTCATGAAATTCAGAGGCTTGTAGCACACTACCAATCAATAATTGATCAATATCTGCATTACCTTGTGCTAGAGGACCTGGCAGACCCGTATGGGATTGGATGTGGGTTATGTACATAGGGCAAAGCCTGTTCCTGATCAAATCTTGAACCTGGATAAACACTGAGGTTAGTTCTGTATCATCAGGTGTAAATTCAGCAGTTTTAATATGTAAAATAACTCTTTCTGCATATTGTGAATCAGTAACTATATTGATAGGTTCTTTAAAATCCCTTAGCACCATAAGAATGGCATATAATTCTGCCTTCTGGACAGAATCATAAGGACTTTGTTCCACCTTATCCAAGTCTTCTGATTTGTAACCTGCCTTCCCTGTTTTATTGGCATCAGTATAGAATGTACGGGCTCCAGTTATTGGAGCATCACGGACGATTCGAGGAAGGATCCAAGAAGTTCTCTTTATGAAGTTAAGCCTCTTACTTTTTGGATAATTGTTATTAATGTCTCCCAAAAAATTATCACAGGCTCCTTGCCATGGTTCATTATCTTCCCATAATTTCCTTAGTTCATCAGCAGTGAAAGGCACTATAATTTCTGCTGGGTCTATGCCTGCTAGTTGACGAAGTCTCAGCTTGCCTTTTATAATTAACTCAGAGACTTTTTCCCCATAAGTTTTTAGTTTCTTACTTGGTTTATGTGGTAAAAAGATCCATTCCAAGATAATATCATCCCTCTGCATTAAAATTCCTGTAGGAGAAATTTTTTGATGGTAATATGACAAGAATACAATCGAGCTCTGGATTCACCCTGTCCACATGTGCATGTTGTAATTTTTCCTCAATCATTGTCAGTTCCTTTTCTGCTTCAGCTGTTAGTTCTCTGGGACTGTTTAAATCTTTATCACCTTCCAAGGTTTTGTTCAAATGAATTATTAGATCAGGTGTTATCCCAATAGCTGGTCGTAGACTGGAAATGTCTCCTAACAGTTTTTGAAAGTCATTAAGAGTTCGTAGGCGATCTCTCCTAATTTGTGCCTTTTGTGTCTTGATTTTTTGTAAACCTATTTTATAACCTAAATAATTAACGGAATCTCCCTTCTGTATTTTTTCAGGAGCAATTTCCAATCCCCATTTAGGTAAAAGTATCTTTATTTCGTCAAACAGTCTGTTCAAGGTATCCATGTTTGAATCAGATAACAATATGTCGTCCATGTAGTGATAAATGATGGATTTGGGGAATTTCCTGCGTATTATTTGCAATGGCTAGTTCACAAAGTATTGGCATAAGGAGGGGCTATTTAACATACCATGGGGGAGGACAGCCCAGTGGTACCTCTTGGAAGGTTGAGAATTGTTGTAAGTAGGCACTGTGAAGGCAAATTTTTCTCTATCTTCCCTTTTGTAAAGGTATTGTGAAAAAACAATCCTTTAAATCAATAACTATAAGAGGCCATCCTTTTGGTAACAAAGAGGGCAATGGGATTCCAGATTGCAGAGGGCCCATAGGTTGAATAACCTTGTTGATTGCTCTGAGATCTGTCACCATTCTCCATTTACCCGATTTTTTTCTGTAACCACAAATACAGGAGAATTCCAAGGGCTGGTAGATTCTTCTATATGTCCAGCATCTAATTGCTCTTGTACCAGCTGTTCTAAAGCCTGTAACTTTTCCTCAGCTAGAGGCCATTGCTTTGTCCATATTGGTTTCTCAGTCAACCATTTTAAAGGCAAGGCTGTTGGTATCTCTGAAGAGACTTCAATTGCTTGTTCTTGTATGGCCCGAATGGCCGGTTTTCTCCGTTTATAATATCTTTTAATATTATTTTCAGAACTATAAACTCTAGAAGTAGCAGGAATGTTAATTTGGGTATTCCATTGTTGTAATAGGTCACGACCCCATAAATTCATTGCAATATTGGCTACATATGGCCTTAATTTTCCTATTTGTCCCTCAGGCCCTATGCATTCAACCCATCCGTGCTCTGTCTTACTCGAGATAGGGTTCCAATTCCCAGTAGCTGGACATTCACATCCTGAAGAGGCCAATATGGATGCCAAGATTCTGGGGTAATGATACTTACATCAGCACCTGTGTCCAGCAAGCCAGTAATAAAAATGCCATTTACATACTCTCAGCTTGGGTCTTTGATCATTTATTGAAGTTTGCCAAAACACACGTAACTCATCTCTCTGATCACTATTGCTTGTAACAGTAGGCATGGGGTTTCCTAATTGTCCTGACGAGGCACATTCTCCGCTGGAACTGGAAATGATTGAACCATGTGTGCCATGGGGGCCTGTGAGGGCCCCCTCTCACGTTTCCCGTCTGTATCAGGTTGCCTTGTCTATCCCTTGTAGATCTACATTCATTCGTCCAGTGTCTGCCCTTTCCACATCTTCTACATAAACCTGAAGGCTGAGTCCTCCTAGTTCTGTTATTTCTAGAAGATGCATTATTATTATTTCTGAAAGTCCGTTGTTTACAATTTCTTTTCATATGACCCATTTGGCCACAATTAAAACATTTGGTATTCTGGTGTCTCCTTTTACCATTGGAAATTGCTTCTTCCACCCATGCTTCAGTGCCATAATCAAATGTATCAACATCCAGTGTATGTAAGACCCATTCTTCCAAGGGTGCTGATCTTACCCTTAAAGGCCACAAAATCCTTTTGCATTCCGAATTTGCATTTTCATAAGCCAAATTTTCAATCATTATACGCCTTGTGTCTGGGTCAGGTATCCCTATTTGCACAGCCTTAGTAAGCCTTTGTAAAAAATCACTAAAGGGTTCTCTCTGACCTTGTTTAATTTTGACAAATGATTCTGTTTTCTGTCCTGGGTCTTGTACTCTATCCCATGCATTTAAGGCTGCTGTTGTGCATAAGAAGAGTGTGTCCTCATCCAGATTAGCTTGGTCCTGAGGGTCAGAAAAGAGTCCTTCACCTAGAATTTTATCTATGCAAATGTTACCTCCCTTCGCCCTTTCTTGCTGTTCCAAACGTCTAGCCTCTTGCCTGAATAAGCATTTCCATTTTAAATGCGGCCCGCTATCAAGTACCGTAGAGCTCAGTTGCACCCAATCCATAGGAGTTGCTCTGCTTGTTGTTGCCCAGGATTTTAGCATTTCCTTAACAAAAGAAGCGTGCATCCCAAAAGTCATGACAGCCTGTTTAATTTCTTTGAGATCATTCATACGGACAGGCTCCCATATATCCTCCTTGATGACCTTAGGGTTTCCGGAACCAATCACCTTTTCTGTTGTTATTACTGGAAAGGCAGGTAGAGTTTTGTGGAAATTTTTCCGGAGGGATTTTCCCACAGGTGTAGTTAAAATTTGCCTTTCTACCGTTTGTTCTTCTTCATCAGAATTTAGAAATTCCTCAATCTTTTCAATTCTATTCACCATTGCCTTCTGCAATGTTTGAATCTCCTGTCCAGAATTATGTTCCAAAGCCTTCATTGAGGATTCTAAAGTATGAATTTTGTCCATTAGAGATAAGTTCTCTTCTTTGGACATAATTTTAATGGCGTAAACCGTGCCTTCTTGTACTGACAATCTTTCCGCCAATTTGTCACAAGTTTTAGACAAAATTCGATTGTCACATTCAACCGTTTTGGTTCTCTCAATAAGTGTTTCAATTCCTTCAGAAAGTGACCGCTGGAATTTATTGTTTAAGTCAGCTGATCCTTCTTCCATAGTAATAAATCTCTCCTCCATATCGGCCTGAACCTTTTTTAAATTTTCCTGTAGCAGTTCAAGCTGATTCTTGAGAAGATCGTTATCGTACCTGATGATTTTGAGACCTTCCACCTCTGCCTTAAAAATCCTGGATTCGCCTCCAATAGTTTTTAAATGTTCAACCTCTGCCTTAAGAATCCTGGATTCATCTCTTAAAGACTCCATCATACTTCTGTTGTCAAACCATTTAGTGCCAAGGAAAATTACTAATCCCAGAAGAATCCATAGATGTGGGGTGCCAGACACCTCTTGTAAGATGTCCCACATGGCACAGTCAAAAAGACTGCTAAAGTCCTGAAAAGTAATATTCTCAGACATTTTATTTATAAAAGAAAAAAATTTTTACCTGCAATGACTGGTTCCTGCCAGTGGTGGCAGAAGAGTCCACTTGAGTCCATGTGGAGACCCGGTCTGAAACAGGAACTCAAAACCAAGATTTATTTATCTGCGTGCAGAGCTTGCTTTGAATCAGACCAATGCTGTGCCACAGGGAGGCTGGATTTGATTCAATGCAGCTGCTACAGCTGGGAGCGCAAAACAACTCCGGCGGCTGTGCTCAAAATGGCGGCAGGGCGCTGCCGCGGTGGGAGTGGGGAGGCGCAGTTGAGGGAACCGGTCAGGCTGCGGTGGTGGCCTGGTAAGGGAGCGGCCCGAGGCGCGCAGCGCAGGCCCTAGGTGCGCGGGGCAGACTGTATCTCCCGAGGCTGGCTCAAAGCAGCGGCCCGAGCCGCGCAGCGCAGGCCCTAGGCGTGCGCGGGGCAGACAGTATCTCCCGCGGCCAGCTCAATGCAGCGGCCTGAGGCGTGCGGCGCGCGGGCGCACAGGCGGGCTCGGATTCAGAACCACGTTGGGGGCCAAAATGAAGGCGGATTTAATTAATTCAGACAAATAGTGATATGTATATATATATAAAACTTTAATGTAAACAAACTCACGGACACCAAGGTTCCCGCGGAGCACAGGAGACAGGAAGCAGACAAGGGCCCGCGCCGCGTCTGCGCACCTTATTTAACAGTCAAAGCCTGCCCTAGGCGAGCCCACCCACTAGGGGGGTGGGGCTCATCCCTACAAGAAGGTGATGAGAATGTGTAGCTGTGACCTACAGCAGAGATAGAGAACTTGGCCTCACTGACCCTTAGAGAGCCAGCCTCCTGCCGTAGAGTACTGACCTATGTGTTGTAAGATGTTTAACAACATCTCCAGTCTCCACACAACAACATTTGGCCAATTACAGCACCTGGAAGACCCCATATAATGTGCAATAAGCCAAAAACAGGAGCATACATGAGTCCTTTATAATCTCACACATTTGTGGAATCTAATAAACAGTTAATGCTTTCAAAGAAAAAGAAAAGAAGAAAGCTTCTTGCGTACCCTTATAGACGCACAGCAATTGCACATGATTTCTAGAGGAAAGCTTTTACATCTTCTTTCTTGTAATGCAATAGGAGATATAATTTGATAATTCTGTAAATTGGTCTTGTTCACTTTTTCTTCTTTGATCCTCAAGTTTGTGAAAAGCAAAAACCATCTCCAGACATTTTTAAATGTCTGGGGGAGGACAAAATTGCCCCTGATTGAGAGCTGGTGGTCTGAAGTAGCGGAGTTTGTATATTCAGAGGAGAAATTGCTTTGATGTGGCTCTGCTTCCAAAAGTACTGTTTGTTTTCTAAGAAGCTGATACTATGGAGGACATAGAAATCCTACGCCTTTGCCGACATGAACATGGCAACCCAACCCCATGTCTTGAACATCACAAACAGAGTCTCCACTATATTTAAAGGGATGATATTACTCTGTAAAATAAATAAATAAATAAAGTCTGTGGTTATTTCAAGTATCTGAGTCTACATATTTTTGTTATTCCTACACTATTACTGCAGTTCTGTCTTCAAACAGAGATTGATGACTATGCCAGAGCTCTTTTAGGATGTGATTTCAAATGATATTGGAGATACCCAATTTGGCCTTCAACTTAAAGGAGAATAACCAGAAAAAATAGGAGAAAAACACACTGTCCTTGAAGTTTAGATACTTGAAGAAACTATTGATATGAAACACGAGTTTGCATCAGATGCTTAGCGAGTTCTAATAATCAATTCTGTCAATCATGTAAAAGCAGTGATTTTGGGGGAGGGGTTAAGTAGTGTGTTCAAAATTAGGAAGTGAGTAAGAGCACCAGGCCCAGGGCCCAGGAGTCTAGGACATCCTCTCCCCGCTTCGTCATCACACTTTCTCAAGTTTACCGGGGAAGCATGGCATTTCCTGGCTCTATATCTAATGAGTCTCTGCATTTGAATTCAGCAACTTGAGTGCAGAACATGCTGCCTTTCTTTGTTATCACATCAACATATTTAAAACTATGCTACCTATAATTTTGTACCCATGATTCAGTCTTCCCCAGACTCTAGTAAATATTATTCTGCATTTTTAGTTTTAATGTTTTTTTTTTTACTTCAACAGCATTAGCAGTTTTATATTTCACAAATGTATAAAATAATGTAGGTCATGGAGGGACCGTTTGCTTTTCTGTGCCTAGCTTATTGCATTTTACATGGTGTCTATCTGTGGTAGTTTGAGTGTAATTGGGCCACATGACCTCATAAGAAGTGGCACTACTAGGAAGTATAGCTTTGTTAGAGTAGGCATGGCATTACAGGACAAAGTGTGTCACTATAAGGTGGACTTTGAGGTTCATTTTTCTTAAGTTTAGCTCAGCATCACAGTGAATTCCTGCTGCCTGCAAGACATAGGACTCTCAGCTATTTCTGCAGCACATGTCTGCCTGCATACTGCCATGCACTGCACCATGATGATAAGGGACTAAACCTCTGAAACTGTGAGCCACTCTATTAAATGCTTAACTTTATAAGAGTTACCATGGTCATAGTGTCTCTTCACAGCAATAGAAATGTTAACTAAGATACCTCCAGACACTGCCATTGGTCACAGTGTGTACATGTATGGAAATGGCATAGGTACTCATGTAGATGTACCAGTACCTATGATTTATAAAATTTTAAAGTTGTCTTACTTTGTTTAGAATCTACCTTGTCCCTAACGCATTCAATATCTGTGATATATTATTTGAAAATTTTGTAAAACATGTTTACTTGAATGTGAGAATATTACTGAAATATGAATCAAATAAAGAACTGCTAAATATTCTTTAGAAAAAGAAAAAATATTTCAAATTTTTGGTATACTTAATAACAGGTCACTCACTGGCTGTGCAAAAAAGAAGGATGTTATTCATTCTCACAAACATGTCTGCCTTTTGTGTCTGGTGTTGTTCAAGTCTGTAATTACTAAATTATTTCAATACCTTTCTCTATAAAAACCAAGGTATTAGAATATATTGAATCACATAGCTTTGAACATGAGACTATATTACTCACTTATCAGATATGTGGAATCCAAATGCTGATATAATTACAAATTGGAACTCCAAGTAATCCAAAAATGAGTGATTGGGATGGCTTTAATAAAACAAACAAACAAAACCAAAGAAAAATATTCTTATAGAGACCCATTGGCCTTGGATAATGCACATGAGCTCCAAACAGATGAATTAGCCTAATAGGAATCAACCTCATTTATGAAAGATTATGTAATTAGATATGAACACTTTGATATGTTTGTTCCAAGTAAATCAAACTGTTTTATCTTATTCAATTGCTATGACTGAAGATGCTTTAGCTGTCCTGACATGAAGCCAATGGAAATCCAACCTTAAATACTATGTGTTTGTCCTCTATCAGGATTCATTAGAGTATAGGAGAAGGAAAAACTGGAATCGTGATATGGAATGTTTTTTGAGATATGGAGGAGCTGCAAGAAGATGGTTAAAAAAAAGAACTGTTTAAAAACCATTTTAAACATAAAGCAAAGAAAACCAGCCGACAAATCACAATCCCAGAGAACTTAGACAACAATGAGGACACTAAGAGAGACTTACATAGATCTAATCTACATGGGAAGTAGAAAAAGACAAGATCTCCTGAGTAAATTGGGAGCATGGGGACTTTGCGGGGAGGGTTGAAGTGGGAAGGGGAGAGGCAGGGAGGGGAGCAAAGAAAAGTGTAGAGCTCAACAAAAATCAATAAAAAACAAACAGTTATGCAGAGAATTGCAACACAGTGTTTCAAATTCTAATTCCATATTTCTGTTTTCACTTTAAAATTTCTTTAGTCAATCCCAGCAGACCCTTTTCAAGTCACAGCTAGACAGTCTTTGTCCTTCATGTGTCATGTGCTTGATGTGACTTGTTGAAGCTAGAAAGTGATCTCTGGGGTAGATGCTTCAATGAGTCTGAGCTGAGAATGGCCCACCTCACAGGGCTCTTTGTAAAAGTAGAAGCCCCAGTCGCTATCCACTCATTTGGGAGAAAATCTGAAAATGTTTCTTTAGTTGGACAAACAAGAAGCAATTACTTGTCAATACTCTTGGAGAAAGCTGTGAAGTGATCTGGGAAGAAAATGAACTGTTTGTAAATGACTGCAGATGGCTAGGAACAGAGCTGGCACTTGGCGGATGTCTTCTTCATGTTTTCCTGGTTTGACCTGGTGATGTCAGCTTCTCCTCCCAGATTGGTGGTGACCCTGATGGCCTCATTCTAAGAAGAAAACAATTTTCAAAATATTTCCCTAGAAGGGGCATGAAATGAAGTCTGCAAAATACAGTGTTAGAGGGAAAACATGGCTGACTTACTCTCAATGCGAAGCTGCACATTGGTTTTTCACACATATATACCAGCTTCTTCAGCATGTGACTTAAGGAGGTGTACGGGTGATCCTTGTTTCCAGCATCATAGGACTAAAAGATAAAAGTAGAAATCAAGGTATTTCTTGAATTGTCACACTTTGGTTCACTCTGAACCATGTGCTGAGACATGGAAGCTCACTAAATTCTTATTTCTATAAATGGTGTAGAGTAGGTATCTATATGAATTAGCAAACAAGCATCCAAAGGCTGAAACCTAGCAGGACAGAGAGAGATGCTGAAGATCGAACCTATCTAAGGTGTCTGATACACGTATCTGAAAGGAGCTCTTTAGTTTGCTCTCTCTTTTCGCCAATTCCTCAGAAGAGCCATCTCATACTAAGGACAGAGCTTTATGGTCTGCATTTCAACTTCACTGTGTCTTAAGGAACCTCCCAATCCTAACAGCATGTCTGCTACAGTTTCTATCTCTAGGGCTTAGGAATTATAGGCATTGCTCTTCTCACAGAAACCAAAGAGAATCAGTAGAAAACACACAAATGACCATCATGGAGGATCCAAGCACACAGAGATGGGTGCTCAGCTAAATGTGTGCACATCACACGTCTCCATTTTTTTCTATTGGTGAATATATGCAAATATCCACGGGCATTTTATCTCAGAAAAGAAACAGCTGAATATTTGATATTTGATTGCCCTGGCTATTTGACTATTATGGATTCATTTACTATTTCAAAACAAGGAAATTACCGTTTAATTTTCCCTTTGTGCATACAAAATGACTGGTTGTTGTTACATTCTTTATATACTGAGAAGTCAAATACTACTGAGAACAGGGCTTCTTCCTTTTCCCTTTCTGACACAACAAACCAATAAGAACAAAAATCTTCAAAATAATGATTGATATTTAGAAAATATTTATTATGTACAAATTCTCAAAGTAAATAGATCATTGTGATTCTATGAACTAGATGTTGGTATTTTTATTCATTCTAGAAATGAGAAAATTTTGTACAGAGAGGGACTTAGTTAACCTATGTATTACCAAAATTTTCTTCCTATACATTTCAAGGTTGATATACCTTCATTTTACTTTATATTTTTGACTTGTAAGTACTATCAGTTTCCTTCTCATTATACATGTTTTCAAATGGACTAGAGAGATGGCTCAGTCCTCAAATTGCTTGCCCCTTAAGAATGAATATTAGATGTGTTGGCATGCTTAAGAACTGAGAAGGCAGAAGCAGGAGGATACAGAGGCCCCAATCTCCAGACAGCAGATCCTAGTTGATCAGTTCCAGACCAATGAGAGACCCTTTCTAAAAGATGGCATTTCTGAATGTGCCATCAGAGAATGTCTGGCATCCACATCCACAAGCACACATGTGAATGTGCACATGCATCCAAACAAATATGTAACTGAATACATGCAAGCAAACCTTTAAAAACTTTTAAAAAAGAAAGTTGAATAAGTTTCACAATACACTAAAAAACTTTGATGTGGAACAAGCTAGTTGCCTTCTTTTCAAAGGTTTTTTTAAATATCAATAAGGTTGACGTGAATGATTTAGTAAAGTATTTTTTTATTTATAATCATTTCAACAGAAAAAAAGGAACATTGTCAGTCAAAATGTGTAATTGCTTTTCAGGTCTTAGACTGCTGTCTAGGAAGCATGTCATAGCCCCTCCAACAGTTTTGGGACTGTTGTCGTGCTAAATTGAAGGTGAATAAGTTTTAAAAAAAGAAAAGGAGTAAATAGAACACGTGAGTGAACATTCCTGTGATGATTTTTAGATTTCAGTTAGCAATGACTGCTGGGGTTGAATGTCAGTTTCGTTTGGAGATTTGGCCCCAGACAGGTTGTCCACAATCTGGTGGATCACCTTACATTCATGCTTCTACATAACCAAATGAACTCAGTGGTTAAAGAGGAGGGGGGTGGGAGGGAGATGTAGTAGTGGTGGGGGCGTCTGGCAAGATTTGAAACAGAATGAAGCGGGGTAGATTGGATCCAAAGACATAATATATACAAGTAAGAAATTCTCAAACATTCAGTAAAAATGTTGAGAAATCTAAGACTGAGAAGTTAGTTTAAAATTTAACATATTATTATTTTCTTTATAGATGTATATGGTTTGAAAATGTTTTTGATTATTTATTAATTTTATATTCAACATGCATATTAGTACAGCAGTGACTTTTGTCAAGTTTGTACATATTTTTACTTTCTTCAAAATTTTTTATTCAAAATTTAATTGTACACACACACACTTCACCTAAGCTTATATGAAATACCTTGGTAATGTCACGATGGGCCTGGGAGGTTTATTTCAAGTTCAAGGCTAACCTGGACTACAAGAAAGAACTCATTTCAAAACGAACAAAAAAATAAAACAACAAACAACAGTACAGACCCATAAATCAAGAACAGCATTCAGCTGGCTCACCACATGTTTCTGTCACCTTTACACAGCTGTGCTTGTCATTTTTACATACCATTTTACAAGTCATTTTACCACTGCTTCAGACCCAATATTATACGATCAGATTCAATTCCCCCTGATGCTTTATATATAAATATAGTATCATTGGAAAAATCATAAATAGCTGCAGAAAGACACGCACAACAAAAGTCAGTATTTCTGAACTTCCAAACTTCACCATTTACCCTTTTTTTCTGCTTGAACTTAAAAACTCTTAGAATATTGTTTACAACTAAGTCTGATGCATTATATAATCTTTCTGGTTTGTTTTATTTTAAAGCAATACTTAATTTTCTATTTATAACTGTGGTTATTATTTTCTATAACACCTCATGAAACAAAAAATAAGATGTTTTAGCCACACACATAAACTCATATAGGCAGCATAAGGATAGAAGGACCTTCTTCACTCTGAGACTGCTGACTGTAAATGTTTTGTGAAGCAGACTGGACTTCACAATATGAAAACATTGACTATGTCTTGTGATTGATTGCTGTTTACTTTTAAAGAAACTATGAGCACAGTTTGATAGAAACCAGTGGATATTAAATTAAGGAAGATAAAAAGAATTAAAGGAGGCAACTGCCTGAGACCCCATCTCAATGAAGCAGGAAAAAGGGAGATAATTGTTTGATAAGCAATTACAATTTAAATACATGTGCTAGGATTCCATATCTGTTTTAGTTTAAATAAAGAATTTTAGCTGGGAAAGCCTGACAAGATCTGAGGATTAAAAACAAAAATCTGTCTGGATTTTGCCTTCTTTTTTTTTACAGTGTGGTTTCTTCATGTCACTGAGGAATGTTTTATCCCGACGTAAAGCCCACAAGAAATGTGATTGATGCTGACACTCTTTTCCTATGTCTCTGTGTAGTGTTTACCTGAAATATAAGCCACTGTTTCAGTAATTACATTGGTCAAATAAGAACAAAAATTAAATAAGTCTGAAGGTTCTAAATAAAATTCTGTTGTCTAGCTATACTCATTTTGTACAGGAAGAGTGTGCATCAGGAATAATGCATTAAGAAAAAAAGCAAAGAATTCCTGGTCCTAGACAAGAAGCTATTGGCATTAGACAACTGCTCAGGGGAGAGGAGATTTGGTTTTATAAATGGTGTTAACTATGGTGTTTCAACTACACTGTAAGGCAGGCAGACACCCAAGAGTAGTCAGCATGAACTGAACTTGATGGAGAGAGAGAGAGAATAAAGTTGGGTAGTTAGGAAGGTGGTGGTGAACCTTGAAGGAGTTGGAAGATGGGGTGAACAATATCAACATGCATAAAATTCTAAAACTATTAATAAGCTATTTTAAAAGGTGAAGCATAGCTGATAACTTATAAAGAAGAAGCTTATACATTTTAATTTCATTCCATGACTTCAATTTCTATTGAATTGTAAAGGCCTTTCCCTTTCCTATATGTTGCTTCTTTTATGTATGTGTATGTATATAAATGTATGCATTGTGGGAGAGCATTTGCATAGTGTGCACATATAAGAGTCAGAGTTCAACTTTGCGTGTTGTTTCTCAGGTAGCATTCATCTTGTTTTGTATTGTTTTGTTTTGAGATATGAAGGTCTTGCTCAGCCAGGACCTCTCTGATTTATGCTAGGCTGGCCCCTGATGAGTTCCAGAAATGTTGTCTTCACTATGTCTTCACTTGCCCGGTGCTGGGCTTACAATTTTGTGGACCACCATGCTGGGAATTTTTGTTTATTGTGCGATTTTGAACTCATGTCCTCATGTATTCATGGCAGTACTTTTCTGACTAAAGCTCTCACTCCAGCCCTACTCCCATATCATTCATTCATTCATGCCCAAGCAATGCGTAAGCATTCATGGGCATCCCGTTTATGGTGGTTCTCCAGTTGTTCCTATCCTGGACAGTCCTAGGTGCTTGTGTTGTTGCCATGCCCAAGGTTCCGCAGTCTTTCTTTATGCTGTCTATCCAGTGTGTTTTGGGTCTTGTTTTTGCCTATCACATGCACTCCTACAAGCAGCGCTATCTTCGGGTATCTGCTGTCATTCATTCTCCTGACATGGCCAAAATATCTCAAACACCATTGCCGTATCCTGTAGATACAGATGTTTCTGAATGTCATTCTTGCATGGTCTATCTCTTCATGTGACACCTAGAATCCTCCTGAGACACGCCATCTCAAACATATTCAGCTGCTGTTCTGAAGAGCATTTGACTGTCCAGGTTTCAGAGTTGTAAAGACAGTAGCTCAAGACAAGTGTCTCACATACTTGTAATTTTGTCTCTACCCCCAAATAAACTCTAATATATTTTCATCAATCCAAAAGTGTAAGTTATTGAAGGAAGATGAAATGCCACAACCCTCATCTTCCTAGACTTGTTAAGCAGCTGTGTTTTGGATTCAGAGGCTGTGAAGAGCCACATCATCGCTTGTCAGCTTGAGCTCCACACACTGCTATTTGCCATTCTTGTCTCAAAGTCTATATCCTAATAAGGCTGTCTTACCCCAAGGTTGTTTTCAAAGCAGAAATGCTACATTTCCTTTGTATTTCTTATGCTTTCCTATGATATTCTGTGCTTTTCCTCTCAAGTGTGATGATCCTATTGAGTATCTGTGGCTGTCTTGCTGTCTTTCCCTAGAGAAAAAAATCTATTACAGCAACAATGTAAACCTGATAAATATTAACAACTCTATTGATTTGTGTGTGTGTGTGTGTGTGTGTGTGTGTGTGTGTGTGTGTGTGATAATTCGCTGTGCCATGAGCCCTTAAAATAGTAGTTTCTGCATGGCTGTAGATTTAGAATGTGGGTCATGATATAGGAAGGCCATATTACTGGCCAAAAGAACATTGATCCCAGACAGCCAAAACTTCTGATTCTTCTGAAATTATAATAAAGATCAACAAATGCAATTTTAGTGATTTTTTTTCCTGATTCCACATCCTTGAATTGATTAGATTTTATTCTGAGGGGAGAAAATCTCTATACAACAACACTGAAGGCAGCCATTCTTACACTTTGAGACATACTTTTTCGTGTGTCAGTTTGAGGCATGTTGTAGAAAGTATTGGTTCTTTGAAATTAGAGAATAACATGAGATGTCATATGTTCTGGCTGGCAGATGATAACAAGTACATGCCCTGTGAAGATGTTTGAGTTATCAAAGGCACCTTGTGAGGTTTTATAAATGTTAGAAAAGCCAAGAAAGTAACCAGTTTGATGCACACTAAAATTTCCAGGCACCATCTGTCCCCAAAACATACGTATAGAAACACATTCTCTAGTATTGGAACTATAAAGTGAAACAGACAGTGTTGAGAGGCGTTAGAAATGCG